>JBBPJQ010000763.1:0-16956 GCA_038088795.1 Boletus rex-veris
ATTACCTTTTTAATTTTATATTGAATCCCTCAAAAGGTTGGAAATCACGATGTGTTAGCTGTAATCGACTCATTATCTGTTTCCTTGTGGATCATCTCATTACCGTGCGGAATTGCGAAGCATTTGAAGAAACGCCTAGCAACGGTGCCTCACTGCCAGTGCAGTCGAACACGAATGTTTCACACTCCCTCCCGAGTACCAACCCACCCAATGACCCTGCATGCAGACCACCACTGGCATGCGGGCTTTCCGACTTGTACGGATTCATGTTCCTGTCCGCTGTCTTAGTACAACCAGCAAGAATTGTCTCTTCCTTATCTTTCTCTTCTCTGTCATTTCGCTTCCCTGACGGGTCTCCAACCCTGATGACCGCTGATTAGTATATCTTGGGATTTGCCATTTGCGTGTACTACTTGAATGGGTCATGGCTCAGGTGCTTGCAGGATCGCCTTATACAAGGACTGGCGAACCCTCCTGCCTTTGAGACTCACTACCAGGTACCAGGTGGCTCGTGTGCACACTGAGAGAGAGAGACCCGCGTGGGGTGCTTGACACCATTCGAGTTGAGCTCAAGACCTACTAAAGTTCGTCCTCTCGAGGCATCCGCTCGATATCCCGGAGTCCTAGCTTTATGAAGCGTGACAGCGTGTATCAGGTGAGCGACTTGTGTTTTTGGGATTCTTTACTTTTGTTGACTCGGTCATTGCGCCGCACAGCAGCGTACATAATCCGAGACTGTACTAGTGGTGTCCTGAGGTAGGTTTAGACTCTGGAGTCGGTCCGAATTTTCTGACCATAGATTTACGCCAGGGCTGCCCCATAGAACATGACATTCATAGAAGTAGATCGCACCTGGCCCGGTGGTGAGTCGGACACCATGCAATCATTGATAAACCAGACATGAACTATGAGAGGCTCCGGGACGAGTTATCTTGTGCGCATTCTTGATGTCATGCGCGCCAAAGGTAAGAACCTAACGCACTGACAGGGATTCTTGAAACTCTCGACCCTGTTTGTCCGGCGACACCGGGCGTCGCAGGTGATATACGGGGATGGAACGTGGCAGTACTTGCCTCGATAGGGAGGTTATACATCAATGCATCACCACTACAGCGTGTCAATCGACACCATTAAATCCTGACGCCCCCCAGCGATCGCTTCGCCGCTACGATACGTCGACGATAAGTAGGGCAAAGATCCGGGTCTCGATTCTTGATTTGATACAGGTAAATAGGTCCCATCTTTTCACGTGTGAATGTGGATTACTCGCTCTTGTGCCCCTGGTCTCATTAATGAGATGGTGGAGGTACCGCGCCTAGGAATGTGGCACTCCGCGCATGGAAACCCCCGTCGACAAACGCATCTATCGGCGCCGAGAATCGCGTATGGTATAATTGATACCGCTTCACAGTGTCATGAATAATCACCACCGAGTTTCAAGGAGGCGTTTGTACTTACGATCCATTGAATGCGTGGGAACGTAGGTGTGCATCGCCTTGTACGATGACAGCGGGCAGCGCTAGTTTCGACGGAGCACCAAATTCTACGCAAGCCCAGACTGATCGCGCTCTATCGGAAGAATAGTCTTGTTCCGGGAGAAAATATCGCACGATCCTTCGCCGACAATTCTTATTCTTTCGTCATATTCCCTCTGTAACCCCCATCCATCATAATTCTGCAGGGTCCGATTTCGGTTGACGGAATGAACAGCATTGCTTCTCCGCATGTTAGGAACGCCCCCCCAACCCCCTCTTTTATCCCTCCTCTCCGCCCTCTTTCATCCACACCATCTTGAAGATCATGATGCTCGGCTGGGTGAGCCTACGCAGGACCATCCCACATAGATCCTTCGCCACCATCCTGCTCGTCTTCGTCATCGCCATCTCCCTCCGAACTCTCGTCCACCCGCCTTTCCAATCGCTCCTGAGATCCAATAGCAACGTCGATCCAGAGTGGGCTCGTGCATCCGAACGAAAGGATCCGCAGCAAGTGGAACGACCACCACTCGGGAAACACACGCTCACCCCCGACGGACGCCTTGTCGTCAATCCCGACGGTCCCCACCCTATTTTCCAACTCATCCGCGATGCCGAGGCAGCATGGGAAGCGAAATGCGCCCGGGCGAGCAAGACACTCGACGAGGCTGTCGCAGAGTACAAACGGCGTTACCGACGAGCACCACCCCTCGGTTTTGACAAATGGTGCGTTCTCCCAACTAGAGACTTACGTATATGCGCACCGTGATAACACTACGTAGGTGGGACTATGTCGTGAAACATCGCGTTCAACTGCCTGACGAATACGACGAGATATTTGAGGATATTGGACCTTTTTGGGGAATCGATCCGCATGAGTTGGCGCGCGCGGAGCAAGAGGTCGAGGTGCGCGACACCGTCGTGGTCGTCCAAAAGACGGATGCGCACTCTCGGTTCGAGGTTGTCCGTTCGACCATCCCACCAGACAGAAAGAAGACGCCGCCAACAGTGATTGACCGCATTCTTGGATTCATCCGCGAAATAGAGCACGATATACCCCCGCTGCGTTTCACGTTTTACCCGTTTGATAATCCCCGTAAGTTCTCAGACTGGCGGATCAAAACCATGGCACTCGAGGCTGCCGCTAATGGGTCAAGTGTGTTACTCCGTCTTCTGCGTTTCGATTGTGTTTGACCCTATCACAGCACTTACACGCGAAGACATGCCGCCAGTCACGGAAGGCTGGGTCCAAGCATGCCCCCCTGATTCGCCCGCCCGTCTCCATCCACCCGCGTTCCCACCCTCATCTACATCACCCTTCTCAACTTCATCTCCCAAGACGTTTATCGCCTCCCATCGAGATACGATGGACCCATGCATGGACCCCTCGCTGTTCGCCGTACACGGCCAATTCCTTGCGTACGAGACAGGACCCACCCCACAACGCACGCTGGTACCGTCTTTTTCCTTGTGTGGAACATTACTCCATCACGACATTCGTCCTCCCATCCCGTACGGGTGGCCGTTTGAAACTGAGTCGGACCCGGTCGAAGACGATGTAGAGGACGGAAAAGGGGCATTCGAGGAGGACGTCCCTTGGGAACACAAGACAAACAAGAGACTAGGTTGGCGGGGGCGTACGACGGGAATGGGTGCATCCCCGGATACGTTGTGGATGCATGGACACCGGGCGCGGCTCGTCACGCTCACGAATTCGCTCGAGGGCAACGTGAGTGTGTTGCGAGTGCCCAAGAATTCGATCGACAATGGGGTAGAGGCGGAGGCGATCCCGGTGGGGGAACCAGAGAGCATACCGCTTGCACAAATCAACCCCGCGTGGATGGATGTGGCGTTTACCGATGAGCCGGTCGGGTGTGATGGGGGGACGTGCGATGAGATGGCACGGATGTGGGTATTTCGAGAGGTGCAGGAGAGAGACGAGGAGGGGAATTACAAGTTTATACTCGACGTACGTTTTCAATTTCGTGTGAGCATCGCTTTTTGTTGACGGGTGTGTGTTGATGATAGGTGGATGGGAATGGGTGGTCGGGTCGGTTTAAGCGACTCGTGACGAGCAATGCGCTTATCTTCAAGGCTACTATTTATCCTGAATGGTACCATATACCTTGCGTTTGGGGTCTTGATTATACTCACACTCACTATTTAGGTACACCTCGCGCATCGCGCCCTGGGTACACTACGTTCCGATCCAAGTATCCTACGCCGATCTGTACGACGCCGTGTCGTTTTTTCGCGAACACGATAAATTGGCTAGGCGGATTGCGCGTGCGGGGCGGGAGTGGAGTCGGCGGTTTTGGAGGCGGGAGGACATGACGGCCTATACATATCGGTGCGTGTGTGTAGAGTGATGGGAATGTTGGTGCTGACATAACAGTAGGTTGTTGTTGGAGTACGCACGCGTGATGAGCTTTGATCGAGCAGCGATGGATTATGTGGGGTGATGCTTGCGTCGGAGGGTTAGATGAACCCAGATCCATTGTGTTGAAAAGTTAGTTGTCGGGGACGTGCTTGCTGATCAGGCCCAAATGTTATTCCAACTAGCTACGAGGTATTATGTAAGCGTGTTTCTTGAACACATTAAATGGGATGTCCCTTTTCTGTTCAGTGAAGGAACACCAGTAATATCTGGGCATAGCTGAGTCGTTTACTGCACGGACTCGCCACTCCGGAGCGCTCGTCTGATGATCTCCCCGGGCCTCCTAACACCGCAAACTGCCTCGGACTTTGATCGATTGATCGATGATCGGTCTGCAGATTTGAACAGGTTTGCCGGAAAGCTGTATCTGGGCGAATCCACGCCCTATCTCCGACCATGTAACCATGGATGGATTTATTTTGTGAGGGGTTTCAGACTCAAAGTCTGGGCAGCCCGTCGAAGCGGAAATCGCCAGACTGAGCACGAACTTGCTTCGCACAGCTTCTCGCAATCAGTCAAAATAGTCTATTGCGAAGCATAGACAAGCGTCACCAACGTCCGCTGTCGCTTGGTTTCGATAATTTAATGGTGCTTCCACCAGGTTTGAGAAGTGATCTCCATGTATGTTGCTTAAGAGGACAAGGGTATTCGCTGATCTGACAAGGAGGTGCTACTCATGTTTGATGAGGAAATCATCAACTTAGTCTTCATCCGATGAATGCACGATCATCCGACAATGAGGCTGTTGGCAGAGAAGACTTGTGATTGTCGTGATGTACTGTTCAAGAGGAGATCCTCCGACTGCAAGTGGCTGGTAGGTCAAATTGACAGCATCGCAACGGCCCAGGATGACATCGATGATCGCTCACTTTGAGATGCAAATGCATGTGCAGGGCATTGCGTCGGGAGACCGACTTGGTCTAAGTCGAGCGACTGGGTGAAAACGTTGACGGCGCCGCCGCCGCCGCCGCCGCCCTGAAGCGAGTGGCCATCGAAGAATGGGACTATTCAGAGCTCGTCCTTGGTGTCGTAGAGTGCCGTACTGCTACGCTCCGACTCGGAGTCGGCGAAGTACGTATTTGAAAATTTGATGGGTTACCGAACCGCCGGGGACCCGAATAAGACTAGACATGGTTAGCCAGAAATTGCTCTTTGCCTGTGCTCACTCATTTTTGCTTCGTGGTCACGCGTGGGAAGATGACGGAGTCTTAGCAAATCCTCTAGTGACCATACACCTCTTTCTCTGCTCAACTCGGTTTAGGTATGGTCACAGCGGACCTTCTCAAGTTTGAAAACATCTCACACTAACTAGATCTGACGTCTCTCATAGTATGAGCACCCACAGGAGTTCTATTTTAAATGCAAGCATCGAAAAAATTTATCCGCCGCGAGGTATGTATGTTTAAATTTCTTGAAGCCTGACTGAAATATGGGATGCGATCATGACAAATAACCGCTCGTAACTTCATGAAAAGGATAGATTTTACAGGCAGGTCCCGCTAGAGAAATTTCATGCTTGACTCAAATGTTTTATTTGCCAATTCCGACTCGGATGGGAAGCATCGACTTGTGCGGTCTTATTCTGCAGCCCAACCAGTTCGGCACCGTCTCAGTGATCCAATAAACAGGTGCTTTTACGCCAACACATAAAACGACGCATCCATTCCCAAGATAAACGCCACTGAACCAGAACGATTCTCTACGTCGTCGCACTTATTTGCGACTGCTAGTCGTCATCCAAGTGATATGAGGCAAGCCCTGTATATATCATATGTCAGATACTTGACATTCCTTAGCTCATGGTCGGCAACGACGCCATTTTCACCATACTGTTAGCTAGGCTTTCATCGGAATGGAATCAACAGAATATGGGCAAGAATTTGATTCTTCGTTCAAACGATTCCCGCCATTCACTGGTCCTGTGGCTAACCTAACCCATATTCTGTAGGGGCTATGCTGTTGATGCATTCATGCACTATGACTTATGTGCTGTGCTTCGCATATTGGGCATCGGGTCATGGCGGCGATGGGAACCGCCTGTGAACCTTGTTACTTACCCCCCGAGCATAAAGCGCAGCTGTGAGGAGTAATATGAAACGATTCCCCCCCATACATCTCGTGTCATGTCGCAATCTTCACCTTTGCTTGATCGCCTTCAACAAGCTATTGCCCATCGAGACAGGGAGGCCACTGGAATGCACTATCTCGATTACCCTCTCCCATCTTATGCCCCCGATCTCTTCTCAAATGACTATCTGTCTCTCTCGACGGATCATACTCTCAGAGACGTCTTCTTGCGCAAGGTGCAAGAAGTGGCTCCGGGTCGTTTGTTTGGATCCACTGGTTCCTGTATCTTGACAGGGAACTCTACGGAGTACAATCAACTCGAGACCGCACTGAAACATTTCTTCGGAGCGTCATCCGCTTTGCTCTTCGGTTCCGGCTTCAATGCCAACTTGGCATTTCTTTCTGCTGTCCCACAGAAAAATGACGTCATCATCTATGATGAGTTCATTCACACGTCCTGCAGAGAGGGTATCCGTGTCTCATCCCGTCCCTCGTATCGTTTCTCCCATAATTCAGCGGCTTCCTTTGAGGAATGCCTCCGTACCCTCTTGCAAAAACATCCTCAGATTACTCAAGGAACCTCCACTGTGTTCGTTGTGCTGGAGAGCCTGTATAGCATGGACGGAGATTTCTGTCCTCTGCCGGAGATCGTGGGACTCGTGGAGACTCTTGTGCCCACCGGACACGCGCACATTGTCGTGGACGAAGCTCACACGTCGGGCATATGTGGGCCCAACGGGACCGGGTATGTCTCGCATCTAGGTTTGAACGATCGTGTTCATACCAAGGTCCATACATTTGGTAAGGGGTGGGGGTTTCACGGAGGTTCGTGTTGCTCGTCTATGGAGTATGCATTTTGGAAACTAACCCCAGCGTCGGTCTTGTTTCACAGCTGTCGTGTTGACCTCACCGATCATAAGGGACTACTTGGCTAATTTCGCAAAGAGTGTCGTGTATTCGACGTCGATGCCATACACAGACATTTACGCACTTGAAGCATGCCTCAGCGTCATATCGAGCGCACGTGGCCAGGAGGTATAGTCGTTGTTCCTACTGGATAAGAACTGTTCCATTGATGATGTTCTTAAAAGCTTCGGAAGAACTTAAATCGCCTATCTCGTTACGCACGCGAGAAGCTGTTCACTTCCTTAAGAGATGTTCCGGAGACCATTCTTTCACTGGACAAATCCAATGAAACGATTGAGGTCTCTTATCGTGGCTTGTGCTCTCCAATCATCCCAGTATTCACGCCCCGGGCGAGAAGCTTGACGGAATACCTACTGCAAAGGGGATACGCGGTCACATCGATATCCTACCCAGCCACGAAGACAGCCAGAATCCGCGTCGCCATTCATGCAAGAAACACGGAAGAGGAGATCGATTCCCTTGTCAACAAACTCCTGACTTGGGCGGGACAACAAGAAAGTGTATCCTCGCATACAAGAGGTGTTATTGGCACCGCGAGAACGGGAGAGTCGCACGTGAGGACAAGAGCAAAGCTGTAGGCTAAAAGCGTGCGCAGGTGTTGTAACCATCAGTGAGGCACCATGGAAGATATAGATACCGTATGATAGAATTCGTTCACGTTACATGTAATTTATCTCTAGTTTCCTATTTATTCTCTTGACTGTAGAATGCTGCAACTATCGACTGCATATGACTAGCTACTGCTTCGTCAATCATTGACGTAGTTTCTCGGTTCTCCCCCAGTCAGGGGAAGGGCTCAAGGGTGCGACCATTTCGTCATGCATAAATTTGTCTCCATCGGTGTACCAAGCTTCCGACATAGTCGGGCTCAGCGATACGATTAGATCATGCAGGTCGTACCTTTGGGTATGTAGCAACCCTCGTATACGTCTATGATGACGACCCGAGGCTATATGGTCCAAGGTCCGGACGCTTGCACGACGATCTGTCGTCGAATTCGGGGAGTCTATCAGTACATACCCATGACGAGCGTCAATTTCCGGTTGAGCGCGTTTCCACACGTGTGGTTCTCGACGTCTCGACCACCGCAAGCACAAAATTCTTCAATTTTGCCTTTATCTGGACGTTCCATAAGAAATACACATCTCCGAGGGTACCTGCACAGACGCTTTCTAAAGTAGCTATATAGATAGCTGCCAGTAGTAAGATTTGAACCTCATTCAAGTATGTGCAAACAAGATTTCACCAATAACAGTGCTCGCGGAAGCGTACTTGAGAGCTGTCTCGTATTTGGAGAGATGTCAACCAACGAGTCATCCGGGTGAGACGATTCGATACTATCGAACCGTTCATGTATTCCTACATCCGGTGACCAAGACCTAGATCTCAGTGAGTACACTTATAAAGAGCTTCCCATGCGCTCTTGGACGTATCTGTATGGCATCTCGAGCGCCTTGTTCCTCCACTGGCACGTGGCATACGCCACGACCCGGGAAGCCAGTCGGGTTACGGGTATCACCATCACTTCTCCAAACAATCTGAGAGGAGTTTTTGCCTTCATTCAACAACAGGCACTTACAAAACGGGAAAGTCTTGATGAGGAACATCTTCTCTGGTGCCGCTCCTGCAAAAGCTCCCCGGAGGAAGCGAACTGCGTCTAGTCTGACAAGCGTGAGCTTAGTCGGAGCTGAGGGGCTGCAATGGACCACTCCATCTCTCAGCTGTGGGAGAAATTCTGAACAGGGAACGAATCATCCAATATGCTGTCCTATACTTATAGATGGGATCATCGCACTTTGTGCACCGAATTTGCATGCTGGTAGGGACATATGGTCCAGCTTTCACGCCTAGTAAACGGAGACAAGCGGATGAAGCTGACGAGAACCCTGAGCGGCATTGAAATCATTCCTGCTACGATAAATAGTGGGTAGATGGAGTTCTTTTCCGAGGCGAACAGTACTAGTAAGAATTCATGTCAAACTAAATATGACACACGGTGACATGGAAGTAGAGGGCGATTGGCAGGGTTTCGTTAGATATGCCTGCGGAGACCTGCCAAGAATCACCGTGCATAGCTGCTAAACCGAGTCAACCAGATTAGACTAGTGTGTCTGACGAGAATCCGGAAGGGCAATGGCTGGGATATTCGAGTGTACTAAACCAATGTCGTACGTGCGAGTTAGCCGGTCATGGAAGGATTTCCGAGTCTCAAATCCCCGATCAATATAGTGCGCCACCTGTCGAACGGGTCCGATGATCCGGAGCTTGGGGTTATCTACCAGACTGTGTTAGCCACTTTAGTGACAGAAGTAGCTGAAACATAGGATTCGTTTCTTGTCCGTGTTTCATTGATTCCATTCCGAAATTACGACGGATGATGTGCCTGCTACCAACTCCCTCTGATTGGCAATGGACTTGAGTGGTGATCCAGTGAACTTCGACGCCTACTGAACAGTCCTGGAAGAATGGCGGTCGGGGTAGGGTAGCCTCAAGCTTTCGTAGCTCGAAACCTCGCCTACTCCGATTCCCTAGGCTGTCCCTGCGCGTGCTGTACACGGTCCTAATCCCCGGAGAGGAGCGACTGACGGGCGCAGTAAAGACTTGATAGCCCCAAGTGTCCCCTACAATGTCTTACCTGAGTCATGCTTTGCGCTCCCTAAACTCTTCCCTGTTGATATTGCTAGATCGTTGATGTCCGAGTTCAAGCGTAGAATCCCCTTGTTACAGTCGAAAGTGTATTTTGGTGAGGATCTGCATAGGCCTATATACCCTCAGACCTGTTTATTTCGTGATTAGTCATCCGTCATGGATTTGGATAGCCTACTACAACCATAGGTCAGACAAGCCCATAAACGTGTTTGTCCATGCATACGAGGAATGAGAACGAAAATGTAATGGTACTGTAAGTAAGTAGTGTGGGAAGCCAAGTAACCAAGGGTCAAAAGGTGACACTGGTAGAGTAGGAGAGTCACAACCGACACACCAGACGAGATGCACCCAAGGATAGACATCACTCACGCCGACGAATAAAATCTAGTAGCAGTCGAGTCTTCGCCTACTAGGTTGGGAGTGCGCCCCGCAGTCGCACTCTCCCGTCCTTGAGTCGCTCCGTGATCACAGGACTTGCAGCAGGCCGAAACTTGAACTCTTCCGAGTACCTGACGGACGAGCATGAGTATGGCGTCATCGAAGGGAGGGAAAGGCGGGGCGAACCGAGTTGCATAGGTGACCTTGGGCTGATGTTTGGCTCCCGGTCTGAGATGAAAGGCGAGCCAGAAGAGCACTGCGAGGAGGGCGACGAGCACGGCGCGTTTCCAGGCGGGCGTTTTGGGACGGTCAAAGCGCGGGTCGACGTCGACTACGACGGCGGGCGTCTTGTCGTCGCGCTTGTACGACATGGACGAGGTGATCGGGGTTTGAAATGTACCACAATTGGTGATGAACTTTGACCGTATAGAAGAGTGGCAAGAGCCTGAGAGCGGTACGTTGGTTGACTCATTTCTGTCATGCCAGTCACCGCTCAATCACCTAGTATAGACATGGAGCTCTCGGGAGAGGGTTCGGATGTGGATATGATGGACAATGCCAAACTCGACGACGGGGATGACACCGGCATCGAAGAAGAGGAAGACGAGGACGAGGACGAGCCGGAACCGGAGCCAGAAGAGGTCAGCCCCCCATGCGGATGGCGCTCAAACTTCCCACTCACTCTTTCGTAGGACATCGAATCAGACGAGCTTTCTCCCCCACCCTCGCCGCACAAACCGCGGCTCAAGATCAAGCTCAAGTTACCGCAGATCCTCAGCCCCAACGAATCGTCCAGCAGGGCGGCATCCACGCCCAGCGGTGAACCGAGCCAGCCACCCTCGCGTCGCGGCATATCTAGGGGTACGGATTGAAAAACGGATGCTTCATACCCCTGCTCTTTACCATAACTCACTGTTGTCTTTTTCCAGACATTGACATCGAATCGGAAGATGAGGATGACGACGACGAAGTAGTAGGCGGCTCTACCCGTCCGATGACCTCCCGTCAAGCCGTCCTCGCCAGCGTGGTCGACTCATCCCACGTCTCTCTCTGTTAGTATCCCTCCTCCGTTGACGGACCGTCAGACTAACGTTCACCACAGCAGAATCCTCTCGCAAGAAGAAACAGCTCACTGAATCCGAGATCGCTCTACGACGTGAAGAAACCGCGCGGAAGCGCAAGAACCTAACAGAAAAGAAACTCGAAGACGAAAAGGTGTGTTGGAAGCAAGCCGCTTTTTCAATGGAATTGCGCACGGGTCGCTTATGACCGCATGCGGTATTGGGTAGGCAGAGACAATAAATCGGTTGCTCAAGAAACAATCCAAGTCAAAAAATAAGCGTAACGTGTTGTCGACAGCGGACGATCGGACACCGGTTTCTGCGACACCGGCCGTCGTGCAGTCTACCCGGGATGGCTCGGAGGCACCTGAGGGGGAGATGCCCGAGTCTATCGAACTCATCCCTACCATGTACCGCTGGATATCGACCACGAAACCTCTTCCCGGCGACGCAGAGCCGGGTTCTCGGGACGAAACGCTTGGTCGGATGAAGCTCAGATTTTCGGTACCCGTATCGGTGCTTCCACCAGATGCTACACTACCTTCCCAAACAAGGTTGCCACCAGCTGAAGCACCGGTATGTGACGTGAGCGGGTGCGAGCGGGTGCGCAAGTATCGGCTCGTGAGGGATTGGTTGAAGGGGGCATGTGGGATGGAGCATCTCAAAATTCTGGAACACCAGATGGACGTGGTTTGATCGGGCTGGCCCCAGTGGTTTTTCGAGTTTCGTACGTCCTCTGATGTAAGCATCCTGTTTAATTGATTTCTTTTTGGCACCGGTTGCTGGCCGCTATGTTTCGCCGCGAGCAATTCGAAAATGCAGCGGAAAACTGAAGTGTTCAAACAGGCTATGACGATTCTGGCTATGAAACCTATCTGCGATTATTCGTTGCACCCCGCAATGCTACCCACATCTTCACGGTCTTTAAGAAAAACATGCACTCTCCATTGCCATCAGTGAAACGGCGCTTCTGGGAGTAGTCAATCTTGAACTATGCCGTAGCGTTATCTGGAGCATTTGACGAGGCGGCCTTAGAAAGACATCGGCAGAAAAGGTCATGCAACTGGCACTCTCAATGTCCTCAGTACTCAGTCTGATCATGCTTGGATCTCCACTTTGTGCGCAAGACCCTTACCTTTCCTTGATTTCCAAGATACGGCTGGTGGAGGACCTACATCATCACGAATGCCACTCAGTATACTTGCGATGTGTTTATCGTGATACCACCGTATCCCTCTCCACATCACGGAGCTGTGTGCGGGAGGAATTGTGTGTTTATATTTGAAACAATTGTCGTGACATTCAAAATCGAGCTCGTTCGCATCTCGTTCGAACTCTGGGATCAGATGGCCACGACTCCTTAGCCCGGTGTTACGCTCCCTTGTCTGACTTTGCATGGCACGAGGACATTCGAACAGGGCAGGTTACCGGATGCTGTCCTCAATTATGCCGGTCCAGTGTCGTCCGGCCAGAGGATGGTGTATTTTCCTTCACTGGTACAAAATGATGAACGGGCGTTTCCATTACCGCACTTTTAGGATGAAACTACAACAGGGCAAGACCAAAGCAATTACCACGATCCGCAAAACCTTCCACTTGACGAGTCCCATAAGAACAAATCCACCCGAAGTTTCTGAAAATCAAGCAGCACCCAACAGATGATCTCCTGCATCATTTAGCAGAAGACAGTCAAACATGTCTCTTTTGACATGAGGCGGAGGAGTGAGCCGACAAGGGAAAGGATCTGGGCGTCTGAAATGTTTTAGAAAAAGCACCAGGACCGAGAGCAGGGGATATTCAGACATACTCGGTGATTCCACTCGTGAACGTCGCCTTAAATGTGATGTCATTTCCGTTTACATCTTTGGCGAAATTGAAACCAAGAATGGCCAGCATCGTCGCAATGACACTCCAGGCGGATATATCTGTTCTGTGACGGCCTAGCAGGAGAAAAGCGCCATGTGTGTGAGCGGATGGCTTGTGCGCAAGTGGAGTAACCTACCTGGACATCTCCGTTTCCCAAACCCAAAAACAAACTCGGCTGGGTCGTCGTCCGTCAACATGCCTTCCGCGTTCGAGAATCTCTCAGGCATAAATCTATCTCCGTCAGGATACCGAGCTTTGTTACGTGACATTGCCCTATGATTAATGGCCGTGATGCGGGCGCTCATGAGTGCATGAGAGCATACCGAACGTTTGGCAGGATGGTCGCCCCTGGCGGAGGGCTCGGTACTACGAGTAGATAAGCATATATACCACGTACCTTTGGGAATGTAGTAACCCTATACACCGCTGTGCATTACAGCGCGAGGGACAGCTTAATAATATTTAGAGATAAGGAACTCGCTTTCTGATAACACACACCTATGGGCGTAACCGGTCTCCATCTGAAATTCTGAATACTTCCCGCGTAAATGCGTCGACGTATGGCAACGACGGTCTGTCCCAAATCTCGGGGAGTCTGTCCATACCACGACCGTGTCGATTTCCGCTTGAGCACGCTTTGGGTTCTCAATCATCGCAAGCGTGAATACCATCAATGTTGAACTTGTCTGCAATCCCGATAATGGTTCGCATCAGCAGGATCTTACCAAGTAAAGCAGTCAACAGCGTGCTTGAGAGCCACATCATATTCCGAACGATGAAAATCATCTAATTTCTCCATCCGACTGATATGATCTGATACCATCGAAACGTTCATGTGTTCTTTGGCTTCCTACAGTAACAATTCCTTGGTTGCACTCCTTGGCTTTCCAATTCACCGAATGCTCACCGTGCGCTTCTGGACGTATCTGTATGGTGTTTCTACCACCTTGCTCTTCCACGCACGTGCCTCTCTCGCCTCACGTTTGACCCACGAGCCAGGAAGCCAGTCAGGTAAGTGAGAATTTGAGCGATGTCGTGCAGTGTATCATGGGTGTAGGCGGTGACGGGCCGAAACGGCGGTTTCCGAGCGTCCAAAAAATGGCCGTGGTGCAATCAGGCTGAACGGGTTAGGTTATATGTGACTGAAAGATTTTCCGCGATAATCGAGATGTTTCAAGCCGTCTGACCACCCTTTCCGGAACTTTTCCATGACACCTGGACCGTCATTCGGAACACTCGCCAGGCTCCGAGTTATACGTAACCAAAATTCTAGTTTCCTGCACCAGCAGTGTGCATTTGAGGGTATCCGAGATTTATTCCGTTGACGTATCCACAGAACATTTACATTGCGATGCAAGCCACAGCAATTGGTGCCGACTTGACGGTTGCTGTGGCGTCGATGATTCGCTTGTGAGTCGCAAACATGCATTGAAGGATCAGTTTCATATACTCCACCGGTGTTTGCCATGTCCTTCGTATAGTGAGCGACTTTGTGGTTGAACCGATGAGGGCATCTCACACGTTATGTAAATTGCAACGCCGGCAGGTATCAACTTGAACGAGGCAGTGACATAGGACTTCCGATCATTCACAGATTTTGACTGCACATTATTTTTTTTACACTGTCAACAACACATTTTAAACTGGTTAGAAACAGCGTAACCACTAACAGTTTTTGACTGTTGTTATCGTCCATGGTGACCGCTGTTTATTTAACCGCGGTGTAAAACTCGGTGTGACTTCTTTACACTCCTTCAGAATGGGACTACCATTCCAGGCGATCTCCCCAGAGGTACCAGCGAGCGCCCTAAGCATGTTTAGCGTGCCACTGGCAAGGATTTTGCTGAGTCATCTGTAGTCTACGTCAGATAGGACGGTGGATACAACCGACACTAGAGGCTGTCTCCACGGAATGATCCGTCATTTCTATTGACATACTAGGGTGAATTATCCCAGAGACTCAAAACAAGCCACTTTCCTATGCGTACCTGAAACCTAGATGTGCCGAGGAACCACAGCATGGGTGAAAGTAAAATTTACCTTGAGTGCTATGTACACAGTAATTTCGCAGTGCGCCACAATTCTGGTGGCAGGCTTGGGCGTCCAAGCCTGCCACCAGGACCTGCACATGAATAAAACGGAACGTGGTGTACCTACAAGTAGCTGTACGAGCGCTTGATACGGCTAAATCTAGGCGCTAAATTCCCTGTTTTGTGATCCTTTGAACAAATAAGGTCCTAGATGGAGACCAATTTAAGCAATGTGCCACTTGCCAGAGATTTGAACTGAGAGTCTTCGGTAGTAATAGGACAGGCTCCGAGGTTCAGTCCGACTGAGGTGTTGCTGACTAGTAAAGAAGTTACCTGAAACAGAAACTTTGATGGGTTGTGACATAGTTTCCACATCGCAAACTACAGGAAGGCAAACCCGGAAAAAGCAGTCAGTTCCGGTGGAATAAGTAGAATGCACCAAATACAAGCACTCTGTGTCATTGTTGTATGGAGACAAGCCCTGCCTCTGTGCCATTATCCGATAATGTCGGACCATCTCCTCCAGGTCGGTCGCCCGGCTCCGCGCTACCACACAAAACCGGCACCCCCAAGTTGCTTTTACCGGGCAAACGTGGAAATGTGCAAAGGCAGTTATTGAATATGCAAAACGAACGTTCCCGAAAAAGAGCAACTGTCCTGGAAATTGACCATAAAGGATTAAAGTGATTGCCGCCGTACCACACGGAGGAAATAAACAACCGCTCGGACAGCATCACCATTCCATGTCCATTCATTCATCCCAAACTATACGGTAGCCTGGGAAAGGAAAGGAGTGTTTTAGCAAATATGCGAGTTGGGGTTGCCGGATTCCGGCGGAGCATGACGAGGGATAAAAGACGGCGAGTAAAGAAAAAAAAAAAAAAACCAGGAGCCCCCACAAAGCACACGACATCACCCATCAAAACATACATGACCAAAGAAACGTACGACGTAATCATTGTCGGCGGAGGGTTCGGAGGCATCTATCATCTTATTCACCTGCGCAACCTCGGTTTGAAATGCAAGTTGATCGAAGCCGAGTCCGACTTGGGTGGCACTTGGTACTGGAACACATACCCTGGCGCCCGTGTCGATAGCGAAATTCCCATCTACGAGTTCACGCTCCCCGAGCTTTGGAAAGGGTGGACGTGGACCGAGAGGTTTCCTGGCTGGCAGGAGCTACAAGCGTCAGTCAACAAGTTCATCCACGCATCATATTATCGTACTCACATGCACTTGACCATGGGTCAGTTATTTCGCCTACGTTGATAATAAGCTTAATCTCCACAAGGATTGTCGATTCAACTCACGTGTAACACATACACACTCGGACGACCAGTTACATGTCTGGCACCTCGCATGTGATGGAAAAGATGGCATATACAAGGCTACAGCACGTCATCTGATCATGTGCATGGTGAGACTGTCGTTACCTTTGTCTCCCTCGACTAATGTGTGTCTAGGGGTTCGCATCCAAGCCATACACTCCAAAACTGAAGGGTCTGGAAACGTTCCAGGGAGAATGGAGTCACACGGCACGCTGGCCAAAGGAAGGAATCAAGACAAGCGGAAAACGAGTTGGAGTGATTGGGACGGGAGCGAGTGGAGTACAAGTGATTCAGGAGATTGGGCGACACGTATGCACACACTGACCAATCATGACGTTTATTCCACTGATTGCATACTCGGATTAGGTTGAACATCTTACCGTATTCCAACGAACCCCGAACCTTGCAATCCCTATGAGCCAATATCAGGTCAGCGAGCAGGTCCAGGACCACTTCAAGCCAGTATATGAGGACATCTCCCGGAAACTTCCCACTACATTCGGCTCCCTCCCTTTTGACTGGATTCCACGTCCGATGATGGAGGACAGTGAAGAAGAAAGAGAGGCAACGCTCCAAACACTGTGGAACCGTGGGGGTTTCCATTTCTGGTGTAGGTTGTCTCCGATAACACTGCCACTGAGAGCTCATTATTCGTTATAGTGGCCAACTATCAAGACCTCCTCCGTGACAAGGCTAGCAACGACGCTGTATATGCATTCTGGAGGAAGAAAGTCAGCG
>JBBPJQ010000764.1:0-16954 GCA_038088795.1 Boletus rex-veris
CTCCAGGCCCATTCCCCTCGCAGTCTATGCAAGATCTGGAAAAAGCGCTCATCACTAGTTTTCGCATCCATCAAAATCTTCGCTACGGTGTTGGTACCTCCCACGCGGAAAGACTGACGTTCAAGTCGAGAGAGTTTCGCTACAATGACAGGGTCCTCGATGCAAGCTTGGTCTTTGGGCAGTTCCTGGTCGTCGCTTTCCAAGACGAAGTCCACTGTTATGACTTGAGCCTCGACGAGGCTTCAGGTGCGAGGATCATTTACCGACCGACGCATGGAATCCTGAGGTCGTTTTATTGCGCCTCTGCCATCGACGTCGACGGTCGCCCGTTTGCGTGTGTGACATTGAGCGAGGCAACGGAGGAAACGGGACGAATGTGAGGTTTGAGATTTATCGCGATTTGGAGGTTACACTAATGTCATTACTAGCTCCGTGTATTTGTTGAATGTGGGAGAGCAATCAGAGCTGACTCTGGATCTTCTTCACCAGTTCGAACATAGCACGTTCATCGTCGACGCCGTTGACCTTGGTCCTCGTGTGATCGCTATTCAGGGTGTAGTAGGCCCTGATTTCAACGCTGATTGGCGTCTCATCGTCTTGGACGTGCATACACGCACACAGTTCCTTCTTCCTTCTTTCACCCTTGCCACGCAAACCAAGGTTGGTCCTCCTTGTTGACACATTCCAATCTAGCGTATTGATGTTTAACATCTGTGACATAGATGACAGAACTGGGGGTTGATTATTGCGATACACTCATGTGCATCTCGACGTCGACGCACCTGGTCTTGGCCAACTCGTTCTACAGCAGAGTAGCCGGATGGCATGCGTTCTTCCAGGCGTTTGCACTTCCCACCCCGCATACCCATTGCCATTTGACCCCTGCCCCGACCCCACTCACCCCCTCCCACCATGGTGTCATTCCTGACATCCGGGTAGGCGGCACCCTACTCCATGATGCGGTCCTCGACTCCTCCACGCAGGATGTACTTATCACCATCGGCGTGGATACGTATGAGCCCTCTCATTCTCGTATCCCCCTTCCCAGATATGGCACCCTCCGCCTTAGCACTACACATATCGCCCGTGACCACGAGGTTGGCACCATCGCGTTCCAACCGCTTGGTCGCTTTAACCACCCCCCAGTTTGGCGCCCTCGCCCTTGTTTCAGTGGCACCAGTCGGGTATTTTACTTGACCAAGAAGGGCTCCAATTGGATCATTGCAGCGCTCGAATACGACCTGTTCGGTCGCGACAGCGGTGCGACCAAGACAACAAGATACCTCTCTTCTCTACGGTTTCCGAACCAACTTGAACAAGTGATCATGGACTATGATCCCTATGCCGGTCAGATATGCCTGCACCATATCACCGCAGATGGTAGCGTGATCAAGGTTTTTGATTTTTCTGTGCTAGTCGATACCTGGCCAATGGCAGACGAGATATAGCAGTTATGTCCCATGTACGCTAGTGTATCTACATGATTATGCTATACAACTATTCACTACGATGGCCTAGTTCGAGCCCAAGACTCAAGCGTCATCACGATTCGTCCCGGAGTTGGGCTAGCCCTGCAGTGATCTCTGCAGGCACGCGGGTCAGGTGAAGTGGCGTTACCCGGTGAATCAGTCATACCACTCATCAGTAAGATGACGATGTTGAATCGGAGGAATGCTACTCCTGGAAGGATGTGTACTAATACCGACATCGATCGAAACGTCGAGTCTTGACATGCCGGAGCCGTTGGTCACATAGTACCTCTTGTACAGATCTTACTGTGCCAGTCCGAAGACGCGAAGGTGACCCAAGTGTTCGAAGAGAGCCTGCGATGGATGCATGGGACGTCTGCCCCGAGACCTGTCGTCCTGCTCATCAACTCGGAGGTCTTGCGAGTGAGCAATCTCCTCTTAGACCAACACCCAGCCTATAACTTACCCAGCGGGACCGTGAGAGGGCAAGTCGTTCTTCCTTGTTGTGTCGTTTTCCGCGGGCACTCACATAGTTGGTGTTGATAGTGTATACACAACGTCGTCAATTTCCACCGAGGAAGAGGGCCTCTCAACGCCCAGAATATCTTCAGACTCCTTCTCGCCTCGACAAATGTCTCGCCTGAAGAGGATCCTGATATTGATGAGAGGCTACCTCCACAGGTGATGGCAGCACAGTACAGTGCACTAGAGGAGATCAGAGCGATGAGGATCAGGTGAACAATGATTGGTACCCACGTCAGTCTGTATGGACTCGAAAGGACAGCTAGAGACGCGTGGTCACGTGCGACGAGGGAACCAAATAACAGGCTTGTCTGAACCGTTCGCAGAGCTAAATCATGTCAAATCCCACAGCCTTGTCTCTCGACCAACTTCCGCTAGACGTTTTGCACGTTATATTCTATCACATTGATATTCCAGATATCTTGCAAGTACGCAGAGTAAGTGTCAAATTTCGTGCACCCATTCAGCGTACATCAGGTCTGAGTAGAACTAATAATTGTGTAGGTCTCTCGATACCTGAACGAAGCTACCCACTACAGAAAAGTATGGGCCGATGCTTATCGCACAGCCGAGTTCGTTCGCCCTCCAGGCCCATTCCCCTCGCAGTCTATGCAAGATCTGGAAAAAGCGCTCATCACTAGTTTTCGCATCCACCAAAATCTTCGCCACGGTGGCGGTACTGCTCACGCGGAAAGATCGACGTTCAAGTCGAGAGAGTTTCGCTACAATGACAGGGTCCTCAATGCAAGGCTGGTCTTTGGGCAGTTCCTGGTCGTCGCTTTCCAAGACGAAGTCCACTGTTATGACTTGAGCCTCGACGAGGCTTCAGGTGCGAGGATTATTTACCGACCGACGCATGGAATCCTGAGGTCGTTTGATTGCGCCTCTGCCATCGACGTCGACGGTCGCCCGTTTG
This sequence comes from Boletus rex-veris, assembly GCA_038088795.1. Taxonomy (NCBI): domain Eukaryota; kingdom Fungi; phylum Basidiomycota; class Agaricomycetes; order Boletales; family Boletaceae; genus Boletus; species Boletus rex-veris. The sequence goes on from JBBPJQ010000764.1 coordinate 2,908, forward strand.
CATGTGTGACGTTGAGCGAGGAAACGGAGGAAACGAGTCGAATGTGAGGTTTGAGATTTAACGCGATTTGGAGGTTACACTAACATCATTACCAGTTCCGTGTATTTTTTGAATGTGGGAGAGCAATCAGAGTTGACTCTGGATCTTCTTCACCAGTTCGAACATAGCACGTTCATCGTCGGCGCCGTTGACCTTGGTCCTCATGTGATCGCTATCCAGGGTGTAGTAGGCCCTGATTTCAACGCTGATTGGCGTCTCATCGTCTTGGACGTGCATACACGCACACAGTTCCTTCTTCCTTCTTTTACCCTTGCCTCGAAAACCAAGGTTGGTCCTCCTTGTTGACACATTCCAATCTAGCGTATTGATGTTTAACATCTGTGACATAGATGACAGAACTGGGGCTTGATTATTGCGACACACCCATATGCATCTCGACGTCGACGCACCTGGTCTTGGTCAACGCGTTCTACAGCAGAGTAGCCGGATGGCATGCGTTCTTCCAGGCGTTTGCACTTCCCACTCCGCACACCCATTGCCAGTTGACCTTTGCCTCGACTCCTCTCACTCCCTCACACCACGGTGTCATTCCTGGCATCCAGGTAGGCAACACCCTACTCCATGATGCGGTCCTCGACTCCTCCACGCAAGATGTACTTATCACCATCGGCGTGTATACATTTGAGCCCTCTCGTCCTCATATTCCCCTTCCTAGATATGGTACCCTCCGCCTTAGCACTACACATGTTGCCCGTGACCACGAGGCTGGCACCATCACGTTCCAACCGCTTGGTCGCGTTAACTACCCCCGAGTTTGGCGCTCTCGCCCTTGTTTCAGTGGCACCGGTCGGATATTTTACTTGACCGAGAATGGCTCCAATCGGATCGTTGCAGCGCTCGAATACGACCTGTTCGGTCGTGACAGCGGCGCGATCACGGCCACAAGATACCTCCCCAGTCTACGGTTTCCGACCCAAAATGAACCAGTGATCATGGACTATGATCCCTATGCCGGTCAGATATGCCACATCACGGCAGATGGTAGCGTGATCAAGGTTTTTGATTTTTCTGCGCAAGTCGATACCTAGCCAAAGGCAGACGAGATATATATGTCCCATGTAATTATGCTATACAGCTCTTCACTCCTCCATATCTCGTCATCACTTTCCACTAAGCATGTACGAAGGCCATTGATCAGTAAGATGACGATGTTGAATCAGAAGAATGCTACTCCTGGAAGGATGTGTACTGGTATTGATCGAGCTCGCAATCAGACATCGATCGAAACGTCGAGTCTTCCGTTGGTCACGGTTGCAGCAGTTAGTAAGACGTCGTTTGTAGCCTGTGTCAGCTTCCGAGAGGCAGTCCAGCACAAAAGACCCACTCGGAGTGTGTTCCGATTCGAACCGCGGGTCGCGCGTGTTGTGGTTGGCTGTTTGCTGTGCTCACGAATCCCGCAAAAAGCCTTTCGACAGCTCACGCTCTTCCGTACTCTAACGACCCTCTACGACCCTCGTCTGGTCCAGTCTTTTTTTACCCTCTGGACTCGACGATTAGATTATTTACCCATGGCACACCTGTCACCGTCTGGAAAGTGGGATGCAAGGTTGGTTATCTTCTTGGTTTCGTCCTGCTGCACCGAGCGCTGAGGTTTATTGTTTGCTAGATACCTTGGCCCCGTTCCCCATGACGCTTCCTACTATTCCAAGTGCATGCTCGGCGGTGTGCTCGCTTGTGGTGTCACGCACGCCGGTATCACACCTCTCGATGTGGCCAAATGTAACATGCAGGTATGTCCAACCATTTACCTTTCCCAACGACCATTCCCAAACCCAACCCTACTCAGGTGAACCCCACCAAATACAAAGGTCTCACCTCGGGTCTCGCCACGCTCGTCCGCGAAGAAGGCCAAACCGGTATCTGGAAAGGCTTTGGCCCCACCTTTGTCGGCTACTCCCTCCAAGGCTTGTTCAAATACGGTCTCTACGAAGTGTTCAAGGACATGTACATGAACTTGGCCGGCGAAGAGATGTCCAATCAATACAAGCCCGCCATCTGGCTCGCAGGTTCCGCCTCGGCAGAGGTCTTTGCCGATATCGCCCTCTGTCCCTTCGAGATGACCAAGGTCAAGATTCAAACCAGTCCGAGTGGCACGTTCCCAACTGCGTTTGGCGCTGCTTTGAGTGAGATGAGCAGGACCAGAATCGAGACGCGATATCCGTTCGGGTCGCTCGTTCCTCTTTGGTCGCGTCAGGTGAGCTTTGATGCTCGATCGTGTCGTGTAGCGTGGGCTCAGTCCGATCGCGTTTTGTTCTAGATTCCCTACACGATGGCCAAGTTCTCCTTCTATGAAAAGATTGTGCAATTGTTTTACACGCACTACTTGACGCAACCCAAGGAGAGTTATTCCAAGACGACGCAACTTGGGGTTACGTTCGCGTCTGGGTACCTTGCGGGTGTCGTTTGTGCCGTTGTATCACATCCGGCCGACACGGTCGTGTCGCTCATGGCTAAACCTGCGAACAAGGGCAAGGGTATTGGTCAGATTGCGTCCGAGACGGGTGCGTTTACGCTTTGCACCAAGGGTCTTGGTACCCGTGTGATCATGATTGGTACTTTGACGGGTGAGTACTGTCCATGACGCTCAATGGCATTCGGTCTAATACGCTTTTAAGGCTTCCAATGGTGGATCTATGATACCTTCAAGTCAACGATGGGCCTCGGCACCACTGGTGGCAAGTAAACGATGACCATGCATGACTTGTCGCGTTTCTCCTTGTCATACCATGCTCGCAGGCTGACTGGCGATAGTGGTTGATTTTTTTTCCTCTCGACTAGACTAGATGGATGTCACGACGTACGACTAGCTTTTTTTTTCTTGTTTATGCCGTCTTTTTTTCCATAGTAACCCGTACGCTCGTTTGAATCCTGCGATGCAATGGAGAACATGAACGTTGGACGTTGGATTCGGAAGACGGGGCCGTTGAACATGCGAGATGCGGGTCGTTTTGGTATCCGACAGGGACGATGCGATGTTTTAGCACGGATCAAAACGCTGAACGCCGCGTCATCAACTTGTCCCGCGGAGATTTGCGCTGCATTGTCTGGATATCCAGATTTCCTTAGATGGTCTAGTCTAAGGAGGTACGCGACAACTTGGAGCGTACTCTAACGCCGCCGTCGTCTGACAAAGACGCATACGCTCCCGACGGACCCTCTTGACAGAAGAGTCCGCAGACGATAGCTCGATCGGGTATGGTACATGAACGATCGGACCCTATGATATGACTTGTCGATTGACAGGGCTCTCAGTGAGTCAGTCACCGCAGCTCGTTGGTTTTACACCACCCTGACGGGTGCGGTCCGTCACAGTTGTCAAAGTGCGACCGCTTAAACGTCGGGCTACTCATCGCCATTTGGACGAGTCCAAGGGTCGCTCGTGCTCAGTGGGGTAAAGAAACAGACAGGTACGGACCCACCCAACTCACGGAGGCTAAACCACATGATGCCACGGGGTCAAGTGACCTCTGAGTCGGAGCGTCCGGGCGTCCGAGGTCTATTGTTATGTAGCGCTAATGAGTGATCCGTTGGCCCTGGCTGTTGACCCTCCAGGGCGTTCAACATTCACATGGTGTGATGCATTGGCAGAGTCCTATGATGATGATCCATGCGGCGTGACATCATGATAGGATCACCATCTCGACGGAATCGCTCGCTTGGCTATACCATTCAAGAGCGCGCGTCAACGCAAACGAGAGTCTGATGGGAATCACGTCATACACGTCATACACGTCATTGTGTTTCCTCTAGAAAAAAACTGGCGCAAGTTGAACTTGAACTTTGAAACTCGGAATGACGGAAAGCGAGGGTCGTCGTACGAGGATTCATGTTGACAAGGCACCTTCGAAGTCGTATCGTACAATGCACCTTGTCAGAGGAGATTTCGGAACATGGGCAGCTGACGAATCGGTTGCTTGGCTAGACGATTGGAGCCCTCCGGCCCGTCTCGAGAGCCCCCCGACGCCCGCGTCACAACATGTGTGTCAGTTGCATTTCGAAAAGCAGCGGCATCATGTCATACACGTCCCGAGTCGAAAAACGTTCAAGCTCAAGGTTGAACTTGACTGCGAGGGTCGTCCTTGCGCGAGCGCTTGAGCATGAGCATAGTAAACCCTTCAGCGTCCAATGATGTTGCACGTGTGCGCGAATGAATGGAGAAAAAAGCACATGACGTGTATTCCGCCTCCAATGGCGCCACGTCCTGTATATTGGTCAATGCAAGTGGATGGACCCATTGAAGTTGAACGTACGTGTCACTGAGGCGCCACTCACCCGGAGAATGGAGGCCCGAGGACAACGCGCGCGTCAGTTCACGTACGATCTCCCAAGTCCCCGCTTAAACAGTGAAATAGAGGATCCGCGCCTCAACGTTCAACATGGGATCAGCATGAATGATAACGAACGCAATGTGACAACTCAAAGGGTGGCTATCAGCAAATGAGTTTAATGACTGGGTCAATATGACGGCCACACCAGAGTGAACGATGGTTGGTAGTGCTTCGCACGCCAAAAGTAACGTCAAACGTCAACGCCACCGCCGTCCCGCCGCCCGACGCAGACGGCAACATGCTGTATGCTTGTTATTGGAAGCGTACTGTATACGGTATCATGAGACGGACCTCGTGTAGTGACACACTTGAAGTCGGTGACCGTCTGAATACAGAGACGCCGGGATGATCGCGCTGGCACTGCAGCACTACGTATTGCAACGTACCGGCTGAGTTTGACGCGCACACTTTCAAGTTGGACGTGTCAAGTCTCATAGTTTTGCTTTCCAACATTCCGATGAGGATCCGGAGCTGGTGAACCCGTTGTTCGCGTCTTGACGCTTTGACGCTTGACGTGTCGGTCCTACGTAGTCACAGACGCACAAGATGCCAAAAGTAGCGTGCTTGGAGTTTACAGCTTTGGGCTTGGCTCCGGGTCCTATCTGATCCGGGTGTTCCGGCGCGGCGCCGCCATGGTTCACGTCACTAGATAGTAGTCAGTACTGATGGCGATATCAGAGGCTCAAGTTTCGCCCGGGTTCAACTTGGAGGCGGCACCGTCTTGATTCCGAATCATGTTTGATGGGCTGGTCGTGTCGTAGTGAGCCTTGGGCGGCGCTATCATATTTCACGGCATAAACGCGATTCTTTTCACGTGCAAGGACGGGTGCATACTAAACTTTGAAAGAAGCAAGTGTACGTTCTCCCCGGCCAGCACTATGGGCTGTGCAGTGTGATCAAGTGAAACGCGATAATTATCCCCAAGATGGGTAAAACGACGATACCAACGACTCGGATTCGAATTCCCCGAAAGGGGGGGGGAGGGGATGATAAGCCAACTCACCTAGGGTCCCAAACAATGCAAGGGAAGAATGGTACGAATATAGAAAGTAGCATGTCCCCGTGCTTGATGTTGAATTTTCAATGAACAATGGGCGGCCGCCGCCGGTACCTGACCAGCGCACACCCTAGGGAACTCGGCTTGGTGGATGGACCGGATAATCGGATAATGAATGAGCGCAACGTTACGATGGCACTGCAAGTTGGAATGGTCTGGGTCCGGAGCGTGCGACAAGTCGGAGGATGGCATGAGAGACCCGGCGATAAGTTAGTGATTACCCAAGGCACGTTTCACTTTGGATGGGCTTGACCCATAAAGACGTGTGAAATGGTCCGGCGGCATTCTCTTATGGAAGGAGGGGTAACGACAAGTTTTGATGAATCATGAAACCAAGACCTTCCTATCGGCGATCTGGACATCCGGGCCGTGGATGGTTGAAACCAGCGAGTCATGTATCGTGATCGCAAAGGGATATGAACGTCAACTTGGAGACGGGATGACCGTATACGTCGGCCGCCGGTATAGCGGGACAACTTGACTCCCTAGGACTCGGCAACCGTCGTATTCATCGACAAATATATTGAACAATAGACCTGGTGGTAGCCAACACGCATGCTGCAAGGGGCGATCTTTCTCCGTAATGAAATACTGTATCAAGGGTTTGACGGGGATTCTCAGCTTCTTGAAACGTCTGATGCATGTCAATTGAGTCATACATTATTGCATTGTCAAAAACATGTGTTCGATGGAAGCCGCACAATGGGACTTGGAAGCACTCGCCTAGGTATGGGCGCAAACGACAGGACTTGGAACGTGTACGGGGACCAGTGCCTCGTGTGGTACATACTCATCAATCGATGTTGCCACCTTGATCTGGAGGAATGGAATACCCCACCTATTTGGGTGAATCCGTAGGGCAGCAAGCCAAAGACGGAGTCCACATGGATATAGGGGGAACCGAACGTCAGGTGGGCACTCGCTTCCCCGATATGACGTTGATTGAATGTCCTCATTTTCCCCGTCGAGAAAAGGAGGGTTGCCTCGGTGAGCGGGAGTGACATCTTGATCGGCTAGCATGACTCCTGGCGGGCTTAGGCCGGGCAGATCCCTTCATCACGGGCCGACGTGCAGCTGAGCAGTCGCCATGACGACGCCCGGAAAGATGGAACAGCGTGGAAGGACTCGCAGTGACTCTGCTGAGCCCCTCGTGCTGGTGAGGCCAGACGAGGAGTGCGGGCCTCGTCGCTGGGTCCATCCCGGTGTTGTATTACTAGTTGTATCTACGGCAACTCATTCCCCGATGTCAAATTTTGGTGGCTGAATTCGACCCTGTCCTTGAATGTGAACGTGTGAAGGGGTCAACGTAACCCCGATAAATATTAAACTTTGCTTTCTCTTTCAATGGCTCGATATAAAACGTGCTGCCATCCGCCCCTCTTCCTCCATCCCTCTCCGACATGCCCACCTTCCCCTCCTACTCTCCTCTCTTCACACTCGGCCTGCTCGCCGAACACAACCCCAAATCGTCCCGCTCATCCCCAGCCAGCCCTGTCGACGATGTCTCTGCCATCTACTTCACGCTCAAAAAGGGAAAGCGCGACACCCTCGAGCTCCGCTCCTTCCTCTACCTCGACCTAGCAGACAACAAACGCCACGCCTCATCCCACAGGCGCAAATTCTCCATCCTCTCCAAGTCCACCAGTTGGACATGCACCGCCGACGTCCATGACTTCACGTACGTTGTGTACGTCATCTCATCACACAACCTTCTCACACCCCTTCAGACGAACTGAAAACATGTCTCCCACCCCTGTGCTGTCTACGCGTCGTCGCACGTCCAGAGACTCCCTCCGGAGCATCCCTTCCCCAAAACCAGCGCCCTCGACCACGCTGCCTGAGCTTCCCACCGCTTCTCATCTCCGCCCTCCACCCTCTTCTACTCAGCCATCCTTGCTCAAGAAGCGCCCAGCCTCCACTGTCATCACTTCACCACTTTCTCTCACACCTCGCTTGCGCCGCTCGGCCTCGTCGCGTTCCGAGTCCATCAGTTCTCATGATCGTCGCCGGAGCAGGCTGGACGCCCTCGCTTGTCTCGAGGGTCGCTCGCGTGCTCCCAACCGCGTCCTCCACTCCTCCAGTCTCCGAAACAACTTTATGAGCTTCAGTGACGACGAAGACGAGAAATCAATCATGCGCAGGCCGACTGCGCCTGCAATCCAAGTCGAGGACCTGAGCGCCTTTGCGGACGTCGAGGACGAGGTGGACGCTATCATCCCCAACGTTCGTAAGCGCGACTCTTCGAACAAGGCAAAACCTGCACGACCAACAAAGCCTACACGTAAACGGCGCGGCACCATCGAAAGCTGGTTTCCCCTCAAAAGTTTCATCGACTTCAAGGACGACGATCTGTCGTCCTGGAACTGGCGCAGCTTCATCGAGATCGGCGGTGTCTCATAGACGCCACTTGAATTTGTTCGATTCGCATTCTCTTTCACACTTGTCTCTTTTGTTCTTCGGGGCGGGGCCCACCGTCACAGCTTGACATGTTTTGTACTGTTTCATTCGTCATTTCGGTATCATATCACTTTTGCTACTTGTCCACCCCCAATACGTACTTACATGGACTACTCAACCCACCCATTCAGTTATAGTTTATTCTGTATTAAAACGTCATCTCTAACCATCCCTCTTTCTCCTAATACTCACATGAAACACACTGTAAATTTATTTATCTTCTTGCACGTCTTTTTCGTCTTTGGCATCCACCATTAATCACTAATCCTTTTTTTTTCTACTCGCGCACGCGCAATTAATAACAAGTATGTAATTGCAACCCGTGAAACACGGGGATTAACCGTTGATCGTATGTATCCTAAACATGCGTCTGAATCCACGACTCGTATGATGTAGCAACGTCGGTCCTCGTCCGAGTTATGACGCATTTGCCTTGACCAATCGCACGTGGCACGTCGTCATGCCCGTTCCGTCCGTCGGTCTCGGATTCGCCGGCGGCCGTGTGTACGGGCCCCGTGTATTGACAGAATGGTCCCGGTCGCGTGGGCGTGGGGGCGTGGGTACGGTCCAGAGCAGGGACAAGGTGGGCGTGAGTATGGAACACCCAGGCCATGTCGAATCGCATGCGGGCTATTCACACAACAAGTCACGATAGTGATCCAGTTTGACGTTTTGTTGGGTTGATCATCATCAAGGGGGCGTCACGTTGAACGGATGGTGTGGTTCCAGGCTGTAGGTTTCCAACGCTACGGTGTCACGCCGCTTTGATCAAGATCAGCGCCGGGACAGCTCGCCGGGACATTGTCACCGACGATATACTTCACTCTGGATGAGAGTGACCCAGTTTGAACATCCTTGACGTTTTGTTGAGTTGATCATCATCAAGGGGGCGTCACGTTGAACGGAGGGTCTGGTCCCAGGCTGTAGGTTTCCAACGCTACGGTGTCATGCCCTTTGGTCAAGATCAGCGCCGGGACAGCTCGCCGGGACATTGTCACCGACGATATACTTGACTCTCATGGATGGAACACAATGGTCATGAGAGTGACCCAGTTTGAACATCTTTGACGTTTTGTTGAGTTGATCATCATCAAGGGGGCGTCACGTTGAGCGGAGGGTCTGGTCCCAGGCTGTAGGTTTCCAACGCTACGGTGTCATGCCCTTTGATCAAGATCAGCGTCAGGACACAGCGCCGGGAATACTGTCACCGTTATACTTGACTCTGGATGGCATCGCTGCCAGTGCGAAAATAAATTATGCGCACACACGTACAAGGGGTCCAGGGGCAGCAGGGAGTGAGTGCCATTGCAAACTGAATGACTTGGTTCATCGTTTGATTCTGCGCTACTACTGTAGTTCAAGCTTCAAGTTTCAACGTTGGCCATGGACGGGACCGGAGCCGGGACCCCCGACCCGGAATCGGCATTGGTCCGCCGACACTCATCATGTATCAAAATACAAGACAAGACCTGGTCCATGTGTGCCGTCGTCACGGCCACCGAGTCTCCAAGCACCTGATTCATGAAGGCCTGATGTTTGACATGCCGTCGTCTCGGTCGCGTGGGCGTGGGGCGTGGGTACTTATCGGATCACACACACGCATCTGATGCGGAACGCGCGCTAGGGGGATCGTAGGGTGTGTTTAGTATGTATCAAGTGATGCGGGCGTTGTAGTACTTATGTACCCTTGAATGTCACCTTGGCTTTTTCGGGGTTGCATTTTATGCGCGCGATAACGTCCACGTGCGTTTCAGCCTTTGGAGTTGGGGTTCTGGCGCATACATATGCATATGTACAACAGAGGCGCCCGTGCGCGGGGGCCCCGCCCACCCGACTCCGGCATCGGCGGGTCGGCGGCCGATGAACCCGCGCAATCAGATCAAGCGCCAAGCTGAATTCATACGTGAGTCTGAAAAATGTCCGTTCCGTCGTCTCGGTCGCGTGGGCCATGGCGGTACGTCCGCGTCCGTCTCGATCGACTGGCAAAACCTACGCATGTGTGTGACGTTTTGAAAGAAAAAAAGTGCGGTATCACAGAGGTGTAGTATAGTCAGTTGTTGTACTCTCTAACGTGTTACATGCACATCTGCATCATCGATGGCTTGTGATTCTCGTCCACCTAGATCTCGTTCTTGTTCTAGGCTAGCGAAAGGCAAACACAACAACATTGAGGATAAATAGTAAGCGATCAACGTGGGTTCTCGGAGCGGACCGTCTTGGTGCAGGATACATCATACATCCGTAGGGCGGTCGGGCCGCAACACGATCCTCGTCTCGCCACCACGCTAGTCCCGATGTCAACGATGATGATGATGTGATCGCTGAACGTGGATATTATGAATCGATCGTCCAACGCTGTCAGACCAATATGCAAGGTGCGCTCTTACACCAAGTTCCGACGAAGGGCGGGCATACTGATATATTTCAGGCACTGAGAAACCGTGTCGTCATCCCTCCACAGAGCGTGGAGAAACGTTTGGGGTGGAAAAGTGAGGGAGATTTGACTTTGGTAACAAGACAGGGACGAGCGCGCAGTATCAGGTCATCCAAGGGGGGCCCGAGAAGTCCCGAAGTTGACACACTGTTGCCGGGACTCGTCACCTCATGCTCGTCACCATCACTATAATAACGATCGTTCAGGAAACCATACATGGATTGCCGATGGAGCGTCCCTGCAGAGTACTGGGGTCATGCGTACAAGGCGGCAGTGGCGGTGCGCGATAAGACTAGAGCGGATGACGTCGGTCGGAAATATCGGGAACGGTATGTGTGAAGTATGGGGAGATTGGGATGGGGTGGTGACGTGCTTCGTCTGGGTGGCGGAGACGTCTGCTTGTCCCTGTCCCTGTCCCTTCATTTGATGCGCTTAACCTTGTCATTGTCCTTTTTCTTCCCACTGCCTTTGTCATATCGCGGCGTCTACTGTCTGTCGTGCGGCGTGCCTCGGGGCCGAAGCTCGGGTATGTCGATCTTGCACAGATGTACCGTAAGACTCTTTGGGGGGAGTAGTCTTTATTCTTGCTCTTTCCCTCATTGTCATCCAGGTTAATGATCCGTGGGGCACCGCTCCCTTAGGTGGAGATCTGGGTCACCTGTGGTCCACACGTACGATGAGTGGGCCGTCTCGGACGTGCGGACTTGGACAACGTACCCGCTTTATAGCGCAACCGCTTGATCTCTTCGACGACGTGCAACACTTTGGAGACTTGATTCGGATCTGAGGATCGCACTTTCAAGAGCTGCGCGCAATGCTTGGCGTAGTCCGTGATAGCGCCTTCTTCGAGGACGGTCACCTCGTTGACCTGTCCTCTACCCAGCTGCAACTCGGCGATGCGTGCGATGCCCTTCTTGGGGGCTGGTGCGGGTGCAGCTGATGCCGACGTCGTACTAGCGGCGCGCATCATCGTAGAGATCGATGTCGTGTTTGTGATACGCATTGCTCGCGTCTTGGAACGTAAAGAGCGCCGTCAGGATGACGATCTCGAGTCCCCTGTGGATATCGAACCTAGTCATGTCAAAGGGCCCGCGGCCAACAATACGAAATCAAGGTACCGATTGAGGTTATGATCCAAAATTTGGACCGACGTCGTTCGAATCCGTCCGCGACGAGTACGTGGGGGTCCGGTTCTCGAATAATGAAGCATGCCTCGCATTTTCATTCGAATTCGTGTCCGGAGAACAAGGAAAGCATGGTTATCGTGCGATACGTCAACAGTCAAAGGACGACGTACGTCTCCCATTTGAAAGATCATCGAAAGGTGAGCGTCCCGGTATACTTGAGCTCAACGACTTTGGAGGAAGTGTAGAGCTCCGAGGTCTTGTGTTTGCTTGTCGTACTGGCGGCGGTTGCGCTCGCCAACAGTGCCTCAGAGGGTAGATCTGTGACGTCATGAGTAACCGAACCAGTACGAGGCCCAGAGTGCGTACCAGACACTTCTATTCGGTCGACTTGTTGTTCGTCGGAGGCGATACGGCGTTTGCGGTATGTAATGGATCGTGCCGGAGCCGTCAGAGAGGTTGACCACAGTTCCAGCTGGTACGTCGGGTTTGGTGTGGGAAAGAGCGTGAATGGGCCAACACATGGCACACGCACAATGAGATGACGAGGATGAACGGGGACAACCTGGGCTGATCGAGTCATGGAGCGCTTCAAACGCCGCACATTTATAGTAATCCAGGGCAGAAACTGTCGCACTTTGCCTTCAAGTCCTGCAATGCTGCCGGTACGCGTGGTCGTGCGCACGTCAAGTGCCGGTGGGAACAAGAATGACGCACCTGCATGCGTTCGAACACGATGTAGCTGTATCCAGCGTGAGCGTAGGGTTTGATTTTCGGCGAGGGTGATCCAGTGGCAAGATGGATTGGATGCGATCGCTTTGAAAGCACTGGATTTGAATCGGGACGGACAACGAGCTCAGGATTTAGAGCCCCACTTAGCCGAGCAGAAGGTGCCAAGCCAAGTTGTGCGAACCTGTTGTTTTGATTCCGATCCATTCCATCAAACTTTCTACTCTGCTTCGTGCAGCACCCTTAGGGATACGTCCCCAACTTGCCTTCCCCTTCGAGTAACAGCGATGGCTAGCAGATTAGGTATCGAATAAAACCGATTACGACCTGAGACGGATGGTAGTACGGCCGAGGATGGCCAGAGGGCCAGAAACAAACCACGACTTGAAACGATGACTCCGGCCAGTACCCTGACTGTGGGTTTCGTGACCGAGGTCCTGATCTGCCAACTGACCTATCCTGCAGGATAGTATACCAGCGTTTGGTAATTCCGACGCCCACTCCGAATATGCGAGCCAGGAGCAAGTCCTAGAGGAACCATCTGTCCCCGAGGACCTACCACAGGATGTGGCCTCTTCCCCCCGCTCCGCAACGCACACGGACGAGTACGAAAATATACAGTTTGCATAGATCGCTCATGACAAAGTAGCCATCCGGGCGACTGATATCGCTCTTGGTCTTAGACGACTCCCCGCCGGCTTTTATACTGTAGTGCATGGAACTCTATCCTTCAGCAGACGACAGACTCATCCAGTGCTTTGGACATGAAGCGATTGACGAGTCTCCCGCACGCGGAAGGATCTGCAATACCATTGAGATTGTACACCACAAAAGTGTCACCCTACAGAGTTCCTTTGACATCCACAGAAACCTAGCCATCGCTCATTGCAACCTCTTCGACTGTCATAAAAAAAAATTCATCAGGGGAGTGGGCAGGGGATTTGACTCTGGTAAAAAGACAGGGACGAGAGCGCAGTATCAAGTCATCCAGGGGATATCTTGGTTATCGACCTAGGAGCCTCCCGAGAAGTCCCGAGGTCGACACATTGTTGCCGGGACTTGTCACCTCATGCTCGTAATCGTCATTATAATAACGGTCGTTCAGGGAACCATACATGGATTGCCGACGGAGAGTCCCTGCAGAGTACTGGGCGCCATGCGTACGAGGCGGCAGTGGGGGTGCGCCATAAGACGGCCCAGACGCAGATGGCGCTAGAGCGGACGACGTCGGTTGGAAATATCGGGAGTGGTATGTGTGGAGTGTGGGGGGATGGGGATGGGGTGGTGACGTGCTCCGTCTGGGCGGCGGAGACGTCTGCTTATCCTTGTCCTTGTCCTTGTCCTTTGTTTTGGTGCGCTTATCCTTGCCCTTTTTCTTCCCACTGTCTTTGTCATGCCACGTTGTCTGCTGTCTATCGTGCGGCGTGCCTCGGGGCCGAAGCTCGGGCATGTCAATCTTGCTCAGATGTACCGTAAGACTCTTTGGGGGGGAGTAGTCTTTATTCTTGTTCTTCCCGTCCTTGTTATCCAGGTTAATGATCCGTGTGCCTTTATGAGGTACCACCCCCTCATTCGTGTCATAGAGCACGTATTGGTGGAGATCTGGATCACCTGTGTTCCATACGTGAGATGAGCGGGCAGTCTCGGACGTGCGGACTTGGACAACGTACCCGCCTTATGGCGTAACCGCTTGGTCTCTTCGACGACGTGCAACACTTTGGAGACTTGATTCAGATCTGAGGATCGCACGCTGATGAACAACATCGCATCGTCCTACACGCAAAGAAACTGAACAAGGGTAGGTGGGTCAAAAGTACGAGACGCTCACTTTCAAAAGCTGCGCGCAATGCTTGGCGTA
>JBBPJQ010000766.1:0-16949 GCA_038088795.1 Boletus rex-veris
GGCGTATCCTCCACACCATCACCAGGGAATACCACCGAGTTGCGAGGCGTTGAGTTTGCCTGTCTATTCACGCGCAAGGGGTTGATCTCGCCCTCTGAGCGATCCCAGTCCTCAGAGCCGAGTGAAATAGATGATAGTGTGAAATTCTCCTTAAAAGACATGGGAGTCGGGTGGTGTGGAGGATGGGAACGGATGATGGAAGTGTTTCGTTTGGGAAAGTTAAACCTCGACCCTGAGCTGACGGAATCCGCGCTTGTTCGAGTCCGACAGACTTGATATTGCGCACAACCAAAACACGTCGATATCTCGATCGGCTGGCAACTTGAAAGTTGTCTTGCAAGCACAATTCAACAAGTTGGTGGTGGTGGAAGCCAAGTCGCACTTCGTCCAACAAACAAGTTGCTCCCGAGTATACTATTCGGTCAACCTCGTATTTTACTTCCGGGATCCGATCATCACCGGATCATTGGGATCAGCTCCGAGTCAGTCGATCGACGGTTTCTTGATCTCAACACCCAGAATCCGTTAGGGACAAATTTTGGTGTCTCCACCGACGAGCACACAAGCAACCAACATCAGGCTCAAGTTAGAAGCATTCAACGCATCCATCACTCCAACACCGCATCGTGAACGAAACAGACCGCAAATAGACCATTTTGCCACCACGCACATTCGCGCACCCGGCAAAAATAAACAGAGTCAGAAAAAGTCAGTCAATCTGTATATTAGTAGCAAGAATGTCCTAATATCCGCAGTCCGATGTGTGTGTAAATGGTATCACAAATAGAATCCTTCTCCAGGAGAACCCTTGCACCTCACAAGACGTAGACCATTGCTCCGAGAAGGGCAGTGAGAACGAGCCCAGCATGGATTGGACTTGCAGTAAGGGCTCCACTAGTCGATCCAGAGCTCGTACCGCTCGAACTGATACCTGAAGCAGTCTTGGTGCCCGAAGCCGATGCACTACTAGTGGATGGAGGGGCTGCAGCAAGGAGAGGTTTCACAATCGACCAAGAGGCTGCCGCATTCACGGAGGTGTTACCCTCTTGGTACGAGAGGAAAGAGACAGTACCATTGCTAGAGAGTTGAACGAGGGAATTGGTGCTGGAAAAATAAGTAGCTTTGGGGTCTTTGATGGTTGGGCCGGCGAGCTTTTGGGTGGTGTTGGTCTACGAGCAAGCGCTGTGAGGAACAAAGCATTGCATCACGGAATGGGTGCCACTACCTCGACGTTAATAACGTAGACTGCAGACGAGTCTTGAGGAATGAAAGCAAATTCCTGTTGCACCTGGAACACAAATTAGTCTATAGAGAACACACACAGAATTTGATACATACTCCGCTGTCCTGGAAGAATGACGTCGCCCGGCCATACGTAGCAGGGAACGCACCGCCATCCGGAAGGGGATAAGCCTGGGGCTGAGGCTGGAAGTATGAATCTATTATACAATCAAGGATGAGCCAGAGGACCACGATATAGACTACAATTCATACAGTGAATAACAAAGATGTCTGCAGATCCGGCAGGGATACCAGGGATATCGAGGAAGTGGACGTGGTTTTGAGCCAGGGCCATCACGGGCTGATAGTTGGACGGGTATGGAGCCTGTTCGACATCGGTCCATACGACCGGCGTACTGTTCGCTGCCTTGAGCGAACCCATATCCAGTGAGAACAAGTTTCCGTGGGAGAGCGCATCTAATGTCGCCTTCCGTTAGTCTCGAAGGCGAAGAGGGTGTAGAGAGAAGTTACATACAAAACACGTTGGTATCATGGTCCAGAATGGCGTCGAAAGAAGTGGTATCGAAGGACCCAAGAGTGACAGCTTGGGTGGACCACGATTTAGCAGTAGCATCATAAATGTAGATGGACGATGGGCTTTTAGAATCGCCATTGAGAACATAGATGGCATCGGTGTACTGAGAGGACAATCAGACGGGGGACTCTTCTGAACAGTCAATATGGCGCACATACCTGCGAGAGGTAGCATGTAGTGTTGGTCCCATCGAAAGTCCTGAAAATACGAGTCAATCCACGCGTATGGAGAACATCATGCGTCCCTACGGCCGGCCAGTGGTAGTGATGTCTGTGGCTTGCCCACCTGCAGATAACGAGTCAGACGTGCATCAGGTATGTTGACAAAGCAGGCTTACTTCCAGACCAAGTGTCTTGGGTACCCGTAAACCAGTCTTTGCCATCAAGGCCGAATGCTAGCAAATTCCAGTTGACGTCGAAAGCAACGCACGGTGACGCTTTCACGGCTGCGGAAGCAGAAAGGAGTAAAAGAGAGGCTACGGTGGGCGCGAACATTATTGAGAACTTAAGGGTCACAACTTAGGGAATGGAAGCTGAGACTTTTGCAAGCGTTGTCGACCAGCAGCTGCTGGGTTACATAATCACCGTTCACACGGAAATAATATTCTTCAGGAGCTCGCATTCCAGAATTCGTGGACCGAGTTCGCCTTCACAGCACAAGGTCAGTGACCGCAAAAGACGTCGTCGCAAGAGGGTCAAATCAAAGCAGCACCCAAACCATCCGTTATTTAAATCCCTGGATCCGATTCAACCGTTTTACAGTCAACATTTACCAACTAAACTCCCGCCATCTGAACGCGACTTTCAAACCATTCCATCCTATAGAAGTACCTACATCATGCCGCAAAGCGCCTCTGCAGAAGACCAGAACATATCAGTCTATCAGAACCCACGAAAATGATATCACGTACTCGGAAGTAAGACCCCTTCCATTGTACCAAGGGTACGGCGATCAAGAACAAACCAACGGCGATCCTGTATCATATACGTCAGTGGACAGATAAGAAGCTTCAAAGCAAAAGGTACGCACGTTGCCTCGACTCCCGTTACCACCAACGCACCCGATTTTGTTGCCCACGGGACTTGAAAGTATGCCACGCTGAATCCTACAATCACGCGCTTGAGCATTCCTCAGGACTTGAGACAAACGGTATTCTCACCACCAAGGGTCCGCGCAAGGTTTATCAAAGCGCTGATTTCTCCCTGGTGAGAGCAGCGTCAGAAATCGACTCGATGCACTGGTTGCGAGCAGGGAACACCAACCTGATGCCTGGGGAAACAGTCATTACAGTACGCGTCTTCAAATACATCAATTGCCAGGTTGAACAAATGAGCATTGGACACCTACAGATCGCAACGGTATTGATCATCACCGCCACCTCCGCAATCCCCCAACCCATTATCAGCCCTGCTATGTTCAAGTGCTGAATTCCCGCTCCGAGTGCCAAAAAGCCGCACAAATACAGTGGCATTGCGAGATAGCATACCCTATGTCCGATCGTCACCGCCACAGCTACTGTGGACCTGTTCATTTGTACTTACCACAACCGGTTCTCAGCCTCGAAGAAGCCTTGGTTCCGCCGAATGCTAAATTTCAAAATCCAATCGTTTACAAACCGACCAATCACCTCGCCAATTACGATGGCAACCTAAGCCCAAGCGTCAGTTCAACCATATACTCTTGAATCAATTCAGACACCAACCATCGGAGTGGCATACGCGCCAGCGACGATATACTCATTGTACCCGAACCCAACCGGCGCAGGCGTGCCAAGGAAGACAACATTGGTCACCTGCAGACATTAAAATGCGCACATCACCATGTGATGCCCAGCTACTCACGTTCATACCAATGCTGAAGCCGAAGACGGCTGCCTAAACCAAAGATATGTTGAGTACTTGGAAACGCTAGTCCGCACCCGGCCCACCTCGAACACCATCACGAAGATAAACTGGGGTCGCCAGACCACTTCCAAGCAGGCCATGATGACCACCCGCCACGACGCCCTGTATTTCGCGAGCTTGTACCCAGTTATGCCAATGAGCATCTCGAAGCGATACCGCAAGCCTGACGATGTAGGAAGTACAGGACGGTTTTTCCCCCTGTCATACAATCTATTGCGCGGTCAGTGAACTCGTGGCTGCGAACCACGCCAGCGCCTTACGTTTCCTCCAAGAAAAGAACAATGAGTGTGAGAACGATAGCGCTATAAATACAGCCTATCCCATAACTCCACCTCCAGCTACAAAACATTCAATTCACACACACACCGCAGATGCGAAGAATAAACCCACTTTGCTCGTGCAACGAGGAAACCGAACAGGAAAGGTGAAATGAATGGTGACCTACAGCGCAACACCTGAGAACACTAACGATCACTACAATAACGATGGGCAAGAACGTACACGATAAAGCCTGCTGTCCACACGTTGAGTTTCCGCGCCTGAAGGTGAAACGGATAGATGTCGGTGACCACAAACAGACCCTGTATAAATCAGTCGGCAGTGCGTCACAAGGAAGTTTGAACAGAGACAATGGATTGAGAAACATACAGTGACCTGGGGACACGTCCTTCAAATACTCTCAGCACGCGATCGATGAAAAGACAAATGCAGCGTACCCGAAAAACGCGGTGAGACAGCGCATCGCTAACCCGAGCGTCCCTCTCAGCGTATGATTCAAAACAAAGCGAGACAATGCGTACCAGCAAAAGTAGGCAAATCCGGAGCAAAAGTTGCACCGATCAAAAACGCCAGGGAAAGCAGCTGCGACCAGAATAATACTGGCAGGCGTCCGAAGCGTCTCATTAACATCACGCAGAAGATACCCCCCCAACCTTGAAACCGAGCATCAGAACACGGCCGTTTAACTAGTTGCAACGATAGCAATCACCGATGAGGAAAATGCTCCAGCTACGTGCCGTAGTCAGCGATGGTCTCCTTTATGTTTACATGCACTGAATATAACATGTAGCTTACTTTGATGTCAAGTTGTTGATGACCCCAGTTGTCGTGTCATATTGCCGTGCCAGCGGGAAAAGTGCTGCAATACCTGTTCCACACACCCGTACGTCAACACTGCCGAGTATGGAAAAAAAGGAAATAAGAATCACTACATACCGATCGCCGAATCAAAGTCAGGGACGAAGGCAGCCATTGTGATGATAAGTAAATGCAACGCTTTGCGCCGATCGCTCCACTATAAATAAGGCAACGCCATTCATCAGTTTTGGGGGATCTGGACCAACGCGTCAAATTTTCAAAGTCTACGCACGTTCTGAGGATCGTTTGGATCGTCGCACGGTTGTGGCCAGAGGACCATGGTACCATCCTCGGAGAGCTTGAGCCGTGATGCGACTGCCTCTCCAAACTCGACCCTGGCACGTCTGTTTCACCACAGTATAAGACTTGACCCGTACAAGTAGACGCATGGGAATACTTACTGTGGATCAACGACGAGTCGCCCTGCTGCTTCTTCGTAGTATGCGAGCAGATCAACTTCCTCTTCACTGTAAACTACAGTATTCAATTCCTTCTTCAGCGAGTCGTCGTCCGCCGGGGTTACATTGCTAAAGTCCAGAACGTTGGTCGCCATCATATCGCAGCGCAGCAGGAAGATGAAAGAGAGAATAAGCACGTATGTATGGGGTTATACGTTCCCAGGTTTACTTATGTATAGGAAGCGACGACCCCCCCACAACTCCCGCACTCATCAGAACCAGAACAGGGACGCAACCCCCAACAATCGTGACCCTGGAAACCTCACTTGATACCCGAATGCTTCTCGAGTCGAGAACTACGCACGATAACGTTCCCAAGATGCGTGTTTGCTGACTTGCTTCCTCCGTATCCAAGACAAAAAAGGTCTGCAAGAGCGCATGGGCCTCAGTGACCTGGTGACTTGTCCACAAGCTACAAGGGGACCACCATACTCCGAGGCCTGTAAGTTATGCTGCTAGCACAGACATATCGATATTCTGGAACTCACTCGCCAAAACAGAAACCGCTTGGCGTCATTGTCGACTGTCCTTGTTTCAAATCTAGCTGGCACGTCGGACGCCGTTTCGTCGATTTTCGGAACGTACACATTTCAGTCAGTCGTATATCGTATTGCGGCAGCTACTGGAGACTATCAGTCAGTCACTGGGTAAGCCGATACTCGCGCCAATAACTGCGCCAAGCACCGAGCTCCAGAACAAGTTGTTGCTCAAAAGGTGTTCCGGGTCAAGACGGAGTCTTTCACGGGAATCAAACCATTAGCGAAGTAGTGCGATGGTCGCACCTAGTAACTTAAGTTGGCGTGGATACTTGCAAAGAAGATCTAGTTCGCCGCAGACATTTGACGTCTCCGCATGGCGCCAGTGTCGAATATCCGTTGGGGACTTGTCAAGCAAGTGGTCAAGTCTAGGCGTGTCACATGTTACATTCTGACAGACAGACAAGCCCGAGTCCGCGAAGCCCGCAGGTAAAATGTGCCTATCAACATGCGAGAAAAGGTACCCTCCCACTGGCGGGTTTTGAGTGTGTACTTGGCAGATCCTGCGTGTGAGATAATACTTCACTTGGCCTCACTCTCGGTCTCACGTCTCCCGAGGTACATGTGCACTTCGCCTACAACTACTTTCTCAGGTTTTCAATTACAGTCTGGACTCTGCGAAGACAACAAATCGCGCCAAAACGCATGTCGTCAATAATACTAGCTCACCATTGCATATTACATAGACCTGAGGATTCGCTGAGCGCCCGTGGCTCGACCACGAACCGAGAGCTCGGAATGCATGCAAGCTACAACACTGGGATTGGAAACACGAATCGCACACTGTGTTCCGCATACCCCGATTGTTTGCTATGTTATGTACCATTCATCTTGTAATGACATTCATGCAATGAAAACAAGTAGAAGCATGATGAGTGTGTGTGAGAGTGACGTTTGTTGGGATAGAAAGCAGGAGACTGGAGCAAGCGAGAGACATGCAAAACGACAGAAAATTAAGGGGGGTATATACACACGAAACTGGAAATTTTGGCACCGTTATGAGTCTTCGTCGATGCGAGTTGAATGCGTTTTTTTTACCGACCTGAAAAAGAATCGGCACAGAAACCTAGGCTGTTGGTCAAGGACAAAAGGGAATGATGACACGAAGGCCGTGATCACGACTTGCGTTCCGGCACAGGCAT
Organism: Boletus rex-veris; assembly: GCA_038088795.1. Taxonomy (NCBI): domain Eukaryota; kingdom Fungi; phylum Basidiomycota; class Agaricomycetes; order Boletales; family Boletaceae; genus Boletus; species Boletus rex-veris. Next base: position 6,994 of record JBBPJQ010000766.1, read on the forward strand.
CCAGGATCCTTCTGCCTCCTCCCCAATCACAAATTCGATATCGTCATCCTCGTCATCCCCCTCACAATCCTCGCCATCGCAGTCACCCTCGATCTCCCCCTGATCGCCCTCAGTCTCCCCGAGCTCCGAGTATCCAGCGCCCTCATGATAAAGACCATGCCTAGGACCCTTGCCGTCGTCGCAATCCCCCGTCACCACACTCTTCGGGGCATTAGGTAACAGAAACACTTCCCACTGTCTCCCCCCCATTCTCACCCAGTCTCCGCTCACCTCGACCATCACCGACAGGCTCAGTACCTCCTTGACAATATCTGAATCTGTGTGTAACTGCTGCACCCGTTTGAAAGACGCCAATAATGAAATCGGGATCCAGCCCTGGTTGTCCATCTACAGAGAGACGGCATGTATCAATGGAAGGTATCAAGGGAAGGTGGCCATCATGACTCACCCTCTGCCGGAGGTAAAAGTCTTGTGCCATATTCTGCGGGCTCAAATAATATTCCAGCTGACCCAACAAACAATTCCGCATCGCATCTACCGAATAGGTGGCAGGCACGAACGGTACATGCGACTGTGAAACAGCAGGGACGGTCTCATACGACTCAAGTTCCGGCGGTGCGTAAGGTGCATACCCATTGACCGTATCGATCGCAGGTGGGAGCACCTCGAATGGCGGAGATGGTGGGTGCGGCGTCGGCGGCGGCGGATGCGAGTACGACCCAGGCCGCTGGTGATGGAAGAAGGCCCCTCTCCCGCGGCCACCGTGAAAGCGTCCTCCAAATCCTCTCCCTCGCCTAGTGGTAAGCCCACCTCGATCGTGCCCTCCATAACCAGAGAATGAGCCTCGTCGTGGTCGTAGATGTCGTGGGATATCGATGTGCACTTGCTGTTCCCATCCATCTCTTCCTCCTTCAACACCATTCTCGTGCCGCCAGCCGAGTTGCCGCGGGGGTACCCAGCTCCTATCGTGATGCTGGTCGCGATGGCTCTCCCGCGCATGTTCCCTTTCGCGCTCACGCGTCTCCCATCGTACGACGTCAGGTGCATTCCCGTACCCACTGTGGTTGCCGAATCCATACCCATAATCTTTGACTACCCAAACGTCACTTGCAGTGGATTCCGTCTCAGACTTGTCCATCGAACGATCGGCTGGCGATGCGTCGTTTGAAGGCGGAAGGTTGAGTAGATCGGGCTGATCATCGGTGGGCTCGCTCTGGTGGTTTGGTGGAGGGACCGATGTCTGCAAGGGCGATGATGGAGGTTGCGGGTCGTCGAAATCACCGATGAGAGTCGTGCCAAATTCCCACTTTATCGGTTTCCTGATACCATTGACCTCTCGCAATGATGGGGACGCGATGTCAGCATCTCTGGCTCCGTCATTGGTGGCCGGCTGGGAGGAGGGGGTTCTGGACAATGACTTGACGGATGACTTGCGACTCGCGTTCCGCGATGGCCCAGGCTCATTCGGACTTACCCCAATCGAGAAGACAGCGAACTGCTCTGCTGCACGCTCGATCGTGTTATCCGCGCGCTGTTCTTCGCTGGGTAGCGGAGCATTCTGCTTGTCTTGCGATTCCGCAGGGTTGATGGTGCCGAACACGACGCTTTTGGATGTTTTCGGCTGCAAACCATTTTTGGATTGCGCCGGGGGTTTTGAAGCACTGGATTCTGTCGTAATAAGGGGCGATATGGTGCCGAATTCTATTTTATGCTGAACGGCATGCTCAGAAGTGTTGGCATGATTAAGGGAAATGGAAGGCTGGTTTTGGAGATGATTGAATGAGTGTGGAGGAATATCGCCCCAGAAAAGCGGTGGATGTCCGTGTCTGTACATATAGGCAGGGTAGGGTGGATAGTGGGGGTAAGGAGGGGTACCCTGGCCAGAACGAGGAGGAATGTACGGAGGCGATACATGACCTGGGAGATGAGTAGGTGGAAAGTGTGGAGGGAGAGTGTACTGGGGAATAAAGTTACGTGCATAGCGAGGAGGCATGTCTTGCAATGGAGGTACAAGCGGACGTCGATGGGCGGGGTCGATCTGTAGCGAGGTTGATATGTGGTTTGGAGGGTCAGGCAATGCAGGACTGGAACGTTTAATTGAGGGTCTCCGGTGTTGGTTGTCTAATCTGAGATCTTGCGGAACAGAATCGTCTTGTACAGGCAATGTGCGGCCACGGATCTGCAAACGTGGACTGGAGGCAGAGCTGCCGGATCTGCTCTGAGCTCTTGAATGAGATGCAGAACGAGAGTGCTGAGAGAAACTTTGCAGGCGCACGGAGCCGGATGAGGAGTAAGCATGGTGCCGAACAGAAGCGGTGCTATCTAATGGTGAATAATGAGGCAAGGGCAATCATATGATAAACAATGGGAAAACACATACTCTGCCTGGATGGCGGGGCGGAGACGAAGGGAGACTCGTGGCCAGAGGAGGTGTTGCTATGTGGGGCAGTGCCTGGGAGGGGCCACGCATTGGGGTCGGTGGCGGGAAGGGGATTGGTGCTAGAGGAGGAATGGCGGGAGAGATGAGACGGGACGCGAACCACGAAGGGATCGTGGTCGTCCTGCTGGTCGAGGATTGCGAGCTGGGTGGAGAGATCACTAGGAGGTGGCGATCGAGGCTGGATCGCGTCATCGCGGGATGGCTGGGACGAAGAGGTCGCGCGCTGACGAGGCATCTGAGGAGGCTGAGGGACAACGTGGGCCTGCTGTTCCTTGATGCGTTCCGCCCAGACGTTGACTTGTGGGGGCCTTAAGGAGGACGGCGGGTGCGTGGAATGAGCATAAGTTGCTGGTTGTTGTGGGTTTTGCTGTGTCGTCCGGGGAGTGGAAGACGTGCTCGCCTTTTTTACACGGTCAGCGTAGGACTCGTTTGGATTGCGAGCAGACGAGACCATTCGGGAACAGGCGTCGGTCACTAGTACTAGAGTACCGTCGCACTTCGCGTCACCCTCGTTCACTCCGTAGAATAATATTACATAATCATCACTCTCGCAGATCTAGATCCACATTCATTTCCCACGCCCACTGACTGAATTCCATACACCAATATGACTATGTAACGATGGGCACGTTGAGGCCCGCACAACACGTCGCGATCAACCAAGTCCTTCTCGAAGACCCCAATCCGGACGTGATCCTCAAGCCAGCCTTCTCCGTTCGCCTCACAAAGAGCATGAAAGACTCTTCAATACATTGCATCCAAACCCTATAGGACGTTGAAGGTCCCGTTCCTCTCATATCGCGAGGGCACGTTGAGGCCATCATAGATCAGCGCACGTATTTAGTACCTGGACCATTCTATATCAGCAAATTCCCAAACGTCAGTCAGTCATCGTCTTACCTGTAATGTGCGGCCTTGTATGGGCCTTGGACAGGGATGTCAAGGTACTTGGACTGCTCAGGCGTGAGCGAGGTCAACTTGACATTCAGCTGTTCTAGGTGCGCACGGGCAACCTCCTCGTCAAGCTCCTTTGGTAGTATGTGCACCCCAACAGCAAACTTGCCGGGGTTCGCCCACAAGGCGATCTGAGCCAAGACCTGGTTGGTGAACGAGCAAGACATCACAAACGAAGGGTGCCCAGTAGCACAACTATCAATAATTTGTAAGCACACAACACTCTCCGGTTCTATCAGTTACCTACCCCAAGTTGACAAGACGGCCTTCGGCGAGCAAAATGACATGACGACCCGAAGGCATTGTGTAGCGGTCAACTTGAGGTTTGATGTTCACTGCGTCCTTTGCATTTGCCTTGAGCCATGCAACATCGATTTCAATGTCAAAGTGGCCAATGCTGTGATAGTATTAGTCATTTTGACGGCACCAGCAACATGAAATCACGAACTTGCTGACAATAGCATCCTCAGGCATCGCCAAGAAGTGCTTCGCAGTGATGATATCACGGTTACCTGTAGTAGTCACAAAAATGTTGGCGCGAGGTGCAGCATCCTCCATGGTGGTGACTTCATAACCTGCCATGGCAGCCTGCAAAGCATTGATGGGATCAATTTCCGCGATCAATACCCGAGCACCGTAAGAGCGAAGCGATTCGGCACACTGCAACAACAATCAGTATCAACAGCATCCAGCCTACATCGAGAAGACGTACACCCTTGCCAACATCACCAAAACCCGCAACAATAGCAACTTTGCCAGCAAGCATGACATCGGTAGCACGCTTGATGCCATCGACGAGAGATTCGCGACAACCATAGTAGTTGTCGAACTTGGACTTCGTGACGGAGTCATTGACGTTGATGGCAGGGACTTTGAGCCTGCCCTCTCGGAAAGCCTTATAGAGATGGTGGACACCGGTAGTAGTCTCTTCAGAGAGACCTCGAATATCTGAATAGCTTATCGGATCTACTGATTGCATCAAATCACAAAAAATGCTTACCCTTAAGGTACTGGGGGTATTTCTCGTGAACAAGGGTGGTGAGATCACCACCATCGTCCAAGATCATGTTCAGGCTCTTTCCACCGGGGAAAGCAGCAAGAGTCTGTTCAATGCACCAGGTATACTCCTCCTCGGTCTCACCCTTCCAGGCAAAGACGGGAACACCTGTGGCCGCGATACTAGACGCCTGATGATATGCATAGAAGGACAGCAGTTTAATCTGCACTCACGCAGCAGCAGCATGATCCTGAGTGGAAAAGATGTTCTGATTAAAACGTCAGGAGGGAACATCCGTGATAGGCCCGGGAAATTTTACGCAAGACGACCAGGAAACCTCCGCTCCCAAAGCAGTGAGTGTCTCGATCAAAACTGCCGTTTGGATTGTCCTACAGCACAGGCGATTAGAAATCAAGGGTAACCCCCAGCAGAGATCATACATGTGAAGGCAGCCTACGATGCGGGCACCAGACAAAGGCTTGGAGGCGCCATACTACAGAAGGTAATCAGCGATGTTTGGCGCATTCCACGATCGGGATGGATTACCTTGGTCCGCATATACATCAGTCCTGGCATTTCATGCTATAGGTCATGTAAGCAACTGTTACTGCAAGGCAGCGTTTGGCCCACCTCCGCGATCTCGATTTCCTTGCGACCAAAGGCAGCGAGAGAGATGTCTGAGATCCGCGAGTTAGATATCAACTCACCCGTTGTGGACGAACTGTACTGCATACCTGCAACTTTGTAGACCATGTTTTGCGTGTTCTTGGGCGAGATGGTGAAGGGGAGAGACAGAACGAGCTGAGATTCCAGGCTGCGGACGCCACTTTTATTCCTCGACCCACGTGCCTTCCGTGGGAACATCGACCTTGTTCTTGAGAACGCATCTCAGGTCACATCCACTGCGTGAACTTGTAATATCTTCACTGAGCGACGTACCGTACCGTTGGTGGCCAAAAGATATTCAAGTCTGTCTTCATTCATGTCTCCGAAATCCCAGGACCATTCCCCGGAACCACGCTCCAAATGCCGGTTACTCGAGATAGGTACGTACCACTTTGGACCACAAAATGTCACACACCGCCCACCTTTCGGGTCATCGTCCAGTCCAATATTCATGTGAGCTTGAGAAGGTCTCCAGCGGAGAAGTTGGTACGCATTGCTTTCCGTTCTCGCGTATCTTTCGAATGTTTGTCGACGTTTATTTCCTGGACCCGAGAGCTAAAGGCTTATGGTACTAGATGTCCCCATCGACCTGCTGTAGAAATTACTAGATACATCACCATAGACGCGAAGACGGGTGAAATTGAGATACCAGATGGGCAAAGGTTCGTCCTCCGTCGTTTCCCGAAAGAGAGGTCGCAGGATTACTACCCACGAAACAGCTCGCTCCCCAAGGGAAAGCCTTGGCGGGATGTCCATTTGTATAGCAAATCAGAGCAATGATAACAAATATTTACGGGAAATACGTGTCTCCATTTCTCCGCGGTCTTCGAGAAGTGTGGCCATGAAAGCACCTTTTTTTTGATTGGCTGCACATGTTTCACCAAAACACGACTCGTCCTCGAGGTAGTCTCCACTCCGGAGTTCCTGTTTCTGCTGTCTATCTATAGATTTGGTCTTTTCTAGGTGGGGACCGATTAGATCTTCCGAGTATGGTTCGGGTCTACCGTGACTCCATATGGTAGCTAAGGGATAAACCCAGCTCGAAACGTAGCCACAATCTCGGTGGTCAGGTGGGCTTAAATAGGTGCGGCCTTTGCCACGCACTCACGGACGATAATTATTATGTACGTAACAGGTGTAGTGTTAAATTTCACGATCGTCACATATCCACGAACGCCGTCTCAGTGACAGTAGTGACCACCCCGGATCGCGGCGCTTCACCTTCCGTGATTCACGGGAGCGGGCATGGTGGTATGTAACGTTTCTGATACCGAAACGGGCCATGTGACGTGTACCGTCTTATGTTGCCTCGTGTGTCGGCTAGCGCAGGCTGTGCACAAGTCATCGCTGGGTTGATGGCTGCACATCAAAGGTGATGGACCTAGCAATGGTACCCCGTACAAATTGTCGCAATGGTTCATCCTCGACCTGAAGAATATCGCCCCATGCAATCCCCCTATGCTCTCCCAAGCGTTTATGTCTCAAGCATGAGTGCTACTTCCAGTCTGTCTGGCGCTGTCAGCGAATTGGACATTCCCCCCCAGCTGAGGAATCCTACCCCACACCATCCATACCATCCATACCGCGCATCGCCAGTCCATCAGCGGCAGACGTCGGCACAGTCAGATCTCGGATATCCGCATCCTCTCGTCCCAGGTCCTAGTCCACGACCTTACATGAATCATTCACCCCCCCGTGGTTCTATGGATTCTATGGAGGAGGAGATCAAGATCCTTCGGAAGAAGGTGCGAGAGCTCGAGCTCGTCAATGACCACAGTCGACTCCGCATCAAAGAACTCGAGAGCGAACTCGCTCGCGGAAGTCCTACCGAGTCCACAATGAGCCACTCTAGGCATTCCCCCCTCACCACCCTTCCCTCTCCAAACACACCGAGCCCTTTGTCCCACATGTCATGGAAGGCGCGCACTGACGCTCGTATACGGCTCTTTTGTTCTCTGAACCGCGCAGGGAATGCTCTCTGTTCTTGGCATGATTCCCGACGCGAACGCCGAGCGTACCCCCCTCGCATGGCTCCGCCAGGTTGTCTTAACTGCGGCTGCACCTATGATGAAGCCCTTTTCGAAGAGAGTCTATCTCGTCATGGGGTGGGCAGCTATCATCCGGGGGAAACTGTCCGCATGGACCCCGCTTTGCGGAACCCCCTCCTACGTCTATTGCAACAACGCTATGGCTACCGGGACGGAGACTTTGAAAGGGATCCCGTCACAGGGGAGTGGGTCGAGGGAGATGGCCACTTGCCCTGGGAACAAAAATTGGCTGCCGGCGCTCTCAGCGTTCGCAAAGCCCGGAATGAGGACCGTCGCTGATTTTTTTTTTCCTTATCCTTACTCTTTCTTCGGACTATCCCTTACCTCTAACACAGCTCCGCACGACCCAGAACGATTTACGTATCTTTCATGGACAACTACTTTTAATGTTCAATCTCTTTCTTCCCTTCTCAGTGTATTGCCTGTAGCATTCCATAGTCTAGCTCGTAATTCCTACCATTACATCAATGCTCAGTATCCATAGACAAGTGGTACAACTATTTAATTTCATACACATATGACAACCATGCGAGCGCCACGCGCAGATCGCCTATCGGCGATTGATCCGGCCAGGAGAGAGCTCCGCTGTTGTCTGTTGGAAACGAATTTGAAGCGTTTCTATGCCCATACCTGTATGTCGGACCAAGATTTCTACCGATCTTCAATGCCAAAGTCAATCAGTCTAAACGCTGGCGCCGCGTTGCCTGGGTTTGAATCTTACCTCCCGTCAGACTTCCCGCCCCCTGCCCTGTTTCAAAAATTCTCAGCCGAGGAACATATGGGCCACGCGACAACACGCAACGTGGACGGTTGAAGTCGGAGACGCGCGGCCGTTATGGAGATGCGCCACACCCGCGAAAGTTTCATTCCAGCGACACTGTTGATCCCCAAAGGTCGCATGAAGTTGTGACCAAGTGATCACACCTTACAAGCCACTCGGTTCCTAGCTGCGTTTGGTCACATCACCTCGCCAGGGGGCGGAAATAATCACCACGTGGAACATGCTTGGTGGAACTGACCTCCGTGAAACAGAAGCTTTGAATGAAACATCTGGACCGTGGGGCATTCGAGATGCCACCATGTAATGGATCGTCGGGGGATGGCCATGAGGAGCGACAGGGGTAATATTTTGGGCCATCGGAGATGGACTAGTGAGGTCAGATGACGTGCTCACCATCATGCAAGTTATCGAGTGACATGGCATACCCAGTGCCACATTCGTGGCAAAAGGACTCCAACGGTAGGTTGTAGCGGCGGGTAAGCTAGGCTACGCCTCGCCAATAGCCAGAGGGGTGGTGATTGAACAACTCCAGCACATCAGCGGTAATGACCCGAGTAAAGTGGCCCGGCTTCTTATCAACAGAAACTATCCCCGCCCGCGCTCTTGCATTTATCCTTACCCTGGTTGACCCAGACCGGCCCTTCCAGACAATCACCGTACTGAGTGAACTTGAGAGCGGTGTGACCACAACCAGGTTTCTAGTCTCGAATGGCAGGCGCTGGGAAATACCTGGCGTGCATGAACGCACCCTCCGAGCTTCAAAGGAAGGTGCTAACGGATGGTACGGCAACTACCAGGTCTCATCCAGCGGGTCTCGCATAGTAACTGATTGTAGAGTTTTAGCATTTTTCGCTGGCACTGCGTAGCGTCGTGTATTGTACTGTTTCAGCGTCCGCGGTAGCCTAATACAATGCCACCCGAGCTCACAGTCAGTAAGTTCAGCCAATAAAAATCTTCGTGAGTACCAAATAATATTTCACTGTACAATCGGCCATAATGCGTATAATTGAAACCACCAGAAACCTGTGCTAGCGGGAGAAATATACGTTATCGATGAGGAATTCGTTATGAAAGAAACCCACAAGCGCTAGACTTTGAACCCGAAATCCCAGGTATTACTAGGTACATATCGTGCTCGCTTTGGTGGGACTCGATACCGATTTTGTTATCCCTCTTCTCTTTAGGTGCGACCCTGGTAACGAGATGTAAGATCTGAAAACAATCAGCTTAGAAGCTTCGGGCGCTGATACGACAATGGGTAGATTCGTTCACCCGCAGGTTCGGCACATGAAACGGTCACTACAGAATATTTTTTTCTCCCCTTATTCCCTTTCTGTGACCGATATCGGAAACTCCGGATCGCAAAACTTTCCCCGGGAATGGAGTGGTCCCATTATTGTCGAGTACTGTAACGCACCTGCTCCAAAGAAGTGACGTGAACCGACGCCCGAGACATTTACGCTATACGAAACAGCATATATTGTGTAAGTACACTCTCAGTCCTGAGTCTCTTAATGGCCCCATACCTGGGTCATTGCATACGATGAGATCTTCACTTTTTTCGTCGGTCCCATCTGGTACGGGCCGTACGGCAGCCCTGTCTGTCGCGTCAGCGGCGTCCATGACAACAAAGCATCGTGTCAGTAAGCTGTCAGCAAGCCGGACGTAGGCTAGGATGTTTCATCTTGAAATCCATTGTTCTTGATTTGGGAGGACTTGAGACTGGTGTTCAAGCAGGTCTCCCCGACGTTACTGGAAATAATATTTTCCAGCACACTTCACATGAGAACCTACTCCCTGCTGCGCGGCATGAGTATCTCCGTGCTGGTTTTTTGGATGCAAAGCTGTGAAAGGAAACGACGAGATGATGGGCCCGATCATCATGATGTTTGGTTGTCAGCTCGTATTGGTCATTCAAATCGGAGCCTGTGCTAAGTAGAGAAAGCGCGCCACACTGATCAACGCGCGCCTCATTGTCAACTCGCTTACGCTAAACTCTAACCCATCACCGCTCATGAGCTTAACACGAGCGGTCTCTATGACTCCTCAGACAGGGATACTAGCCTGGAC
>JBBPJQ010000767.1:0-16942 GCA_038088795.1 Boletus rex-veris
TCATTTTAACACTACAAATGTAGACGAAAAGAGAGTGGTAGCAAAAAAGCGCGGCAGGCTAGCACAAATTTCGTGCAGCGGGGTTAAAAAAACGCGCGGGAATAAATGTGCAGATATTCAGCCATAGGCGAGGGCCTAACGCAACCGCAACCTCTGAGACCGGAACACCTTTGTACGCTTTCTAAGAAAGGTTGATGGACCTGAGCGCACTCGACAAAAACTTTTTTCAGCGAGACTCAGATCTCTAAGACACTCCAGATCCGCCGGAACGTTCACCGTGACGGACTCAGTTTGCCTTCGGTGTATATAGATTTGTCTCCATTTAGAACGACCGAGTCGGTCAGTCCGACAAATATTATTTTGATCGGTGCAGTGGACTCTTCATGGAACCAGGATCATAAACATGGCGTGGATCTTCTTGCCATCCTTGCGAAGCGTCCAAGCAGCGTTGACCGCGCTGGCCTCAGAAGTTACCAACCAAATAGGATTTGGATCTGGGCTCTCCCCGGGCAAAACATTTGGCCCTGGGGGGTAGACTCAGGGGGATTTTTTTTCGTTATGGCCTATTCATTCCTCAGGTCACCCAATTCATGCAGCCCGCTCTTCACGGACTCATCAGGTAGGGTCCAGTGCACGAGGTCAAAAATTGCAAAGGGTCTTGATCAGGGATGAGTCCCTGTGGGACGAATTTCCGTTTGCCACGCCATCCAACTCATCGATAACTGGCCAGCTAGCGTTGTACGTTGGAAATCAATCTCTGCGATGAGTGTTGTATGTTATACTTATAGTCTCGAAGTTGAACGAAGCAAAAATGACAGAGTAGTTGTTGAGATCGTGAAGTTGACCTTCGGGCGGAGCTGGAATCCGGCACTGTGACAAAGTATCTACCCGCTCACTTGTCACCCCCTCCCTCCTACCCGTGTCATGAGCATGCAAACGATGCGACTTTCCCGTACTCAACCCTTGAGAATGTCATGCGTTCTTGCCATGATCATGTACGAACCGTTACGGGGCGTGTGCAGTCTGGAGGTACAGCGCTCTGGTACAGTGGTGTAAGTCAATTCGCCAATACAGAGCACGGTCCATTTCTCTCTCCCCGTCCCTCTCAGCGTTATGGCAGGCTTTCAGGTTGCTTACATCGCTTGACGAGTTCCTGCGAGCCAGAATCTACTAATAGTTAGAAATTTGCTGACGTCAGCACGTGCCACGCGTCCCATTCGCGTAGCGTACAGGTGATTATCGTCTGGCACTGACAGAGGGAAGCGAGACCATGCGACTAAGAAGGTAAGTACGTCCATGCACACGCGAGGACTGCGTAGTTGCTCATATACGAAGACGATATGCTGGTGCATCCCAGAAGTGGTGCGTGCGTAACGTAGCCGCGAGGTGCGCTCATACAGCATGCTGCCGACTATTAAACATCGTCTAACGTCGCCGATCCGGTTGGATCCGGCGGCGTGAAACGTGACGTCAGCAGCGGTGCAGAGGGTGAGACACACTAAGCTCACACCTTGTCATTCTAGCCCGACCCGGATGGCGGGCGCTCAGCGCGATGAGCTTCTGTTCCATTCCCGTCGAGATGTCCTGAGCCCAATGTATCCTCACGATCTGGAGAAAATTGATCACCGACAAAGGGTGCTTCATCGTGTCTCTCCTCTAGGCATTTCCCTTTGTCACACGCAAGATCAACATCTGTGACGATATACGCTAATATTGGTCAGCATCAATGTTTATAGATCCGCGAAGCAAGAGTCCAACAACGTACCGTCATTTCTGCGTACACGCGACGGGGCGATCTCCACCCAACTTCCTTCCCCAAATGACCACCAAAAATGCAATGCCAGCAAATGAGCATGGTAACACGGACTGACCAGGAACGTGATAATGCTGAAATATGGGACTGCGTAACCTTCTCCGAGATACTTCTTCATTTTGTCATCGCACGGCACTAACCGGTAACAAACCATACTTGTCAAAATCGCGTTCAGGAAGACCGAGATCGAGAAATACGCCAGGCCGAGTAGAGCATCAAAAAACGGTCCCGGGGGCGCACAAGTGGCTCAAACGACCAGGATCCCTAAAACTGATTTGAGTGGTGTTAGCTTGAGACAAACGCCTCAATGACGGAAGGAACGATACTTACCGACGATTAAGTACCAGAGGATGCATGTGGGGTATGATTATAGCGCGACGGCTGTCCCACACGATTCGACAACGGTACACCTGGAAAGAGACGGGTAATGTTCACGTCCGTTTCTTGCATTCTTTGACCTGTCTGACCATCAGGGCATCTGCCACCAGTTGTACAATGATAGTCGCTGCTGGGCCAACCATCATGTATAGAACTGATGCATGGTATACCCTCGGCCCGCTCGGGTAGTTTCGGTTTAGCACCCACGCTTCTCGACCGAATGTCGCATAGGAGATTACTCAAATCGTAACCAGGACGAACATGGCGCTGCTAAAAGAATGCATAGAATACGTCGGATTCCCGAGGCTCTCTCCGCAACCCAGGATGGTATGCATAGTCTTGAAATAAAGGTACAGTTAGATGCCTGACGGTAGACCAGTGAGACCATACGATGCGTTTGTTGTCAGGCTTACCATACAAGACATCCTGCAGATAGTTCCCCATGTAGGACGAGTTTTTGCTGGGTAACGATGCATGCGAGTGGATTGACATGGTGCGAGGCATCGGAAGAACTTAGCCTTTGGGTTTTTGTGATACTGTGCAGCAGAGTTCAGGACCTGGTAAATGGACCAGGATGACAGCGCTAATTGTGATGTGACCGTGGATACGGTGTACTGCTTAGTACGAGAAAGCAATATAGCCTTCGTAATGATACGTACCAGAGGTATCCTCGGAGATCGTGCAGCTCGCCAACCACCAGTCCGACGTCGTACCATCGCGTACGAACCGCAAGGTGCAGTCCGAGAAGCATATACCTGCCACTTCCTGAGCAAAAAGCATCATACCCAAGGAGGTATGCAGCAACGCATCAGACAAGCTATCTCCTCGCAGACCACTGGAGTGGTAAGTAATAGGAACGTCACATTGCTGAATACTGCTGTATAAGATACGTCACGGTCAGATTTCTGACGCGTTGTTTTGCAAGCCAAATGGATCTACATGGTCTTGAAATAGAGGCACGGTTCGATGCCTGGCAACGGACGGGGGAATCCATATAGTACACGTGTGGGCAAACTCCGGGCAGATTGTAAAATGAAATGACTATGGGTGGATGACACGGGATGACAATTTCGTTGCGTGAACATATCCCAACGGCCCTATGATCTTTATACACCAACGCCAGAGTGTCCGACTGCGGTTCACTGATGTCAATGGTTGTAGGGTGATCGTATGGTACGAATGTATGCGTTGGCTTCTGAAAAGAACATTGTGTACAGAGTGCGAAGTGTATAGTTTCATCATTTCATGCTCGGGGACCACAAAGACGACGTGGCACAAAGAAAAAAGACCTGTGCGAAGTTTTCCAAGGCGTTGTGTTTGGGACGGTCGGGGGTCAACAAGGCTGTGAATCGCAAAGCCAGCTGAGAACAAGGGGTCAGAATCTTGGGATATATTGGAGTGTCCAAGTTCGATGATGGTTGGTTTGTCGCGCGTGCGACACCGCGGCCGGACAAGGTCTCACGGAATTTTCCGACCCGAGTCTACACTTGGGTGGGCGACAAGTTTTGCTGCAGACAATGTACCGCGCCATTGCTATCCCCAGGCGAGCCCCTGGCAGAGGCTTCGTCAGGGCACGGACAGTAAGCACCCTTTCTTATCCCTCCCATGTCCAAGCTCACCAGCACGACAGCGTCTGGGAAGTACCACCACTCCTACCCCATCCACCACCACCACAGCCGGAGCAGCCACGAGCTCTGCCTCTGCGTCGTCGGCACCCAAGAAAGCCAAGAACGTCGTACAAAGACTGATTTTCTATTCCGTCACCGCGACCGGCACGTTCTACATCGGAAGTACCTTCGTGTCCTACCAAAATCAGCAGTACCGCGACCTGTTCACGAAATATGTCCCCTTGGGGGACATGCTTGTCGAATACGGCGAACAGCACCAATGGGATGAAATTACCGTGCAGCAGGTCGTCGTCGCCACCGTCGACACAGCGGCAGCCGTCTATGACTTTGTGCAGCGACAGCTGGTCCACGTGACGCAGAATACGGAGACCAAGGCAAAGGATCCTGCCCCGTCAGACAAGGATGCCGCGCTTGAGCGCAGAAGAGCATCTTCGGACGAGACGAAGGCGCGCGTCAAATCTACTGCAGCTGTTCTCAAGACGAACGTGCACAAGGCAAAGGAAGAGCTCTCACCAGACGCTGCCGCCAAAGCCACGGCGCTCGCAAGATACAAGGCTGCGCAGCTCGCGGACGAGGTGGACGAGCTAATAGAGAAAGCGGAGGCTGCGTTGGCGAAACCTATAGAATCTACCTTACAGCCAACACCCACACCGGAATCGTCAACCTCTTTGGCGGCAGTCCCAGCTAGAGACGTAGAGGTTGTCGTCTTGTCGGAGAAACCACAAGAAGCGAACGTTTATGTAGACCCTCTTCCGATCGGTTTCGAACCACCACCTGGCTTTTCTAGACCAAAACCTGCTCCCAAACCTAAAGCCGGAGTACTTCCCTTGGTTGCCCCCGCCGTCTCAGATCTCGCCATCTCAGAGCCCGTCATTTCTCATCTCGCAGGCACCATCGACGACCTTGCCTCATATCTGAAGGCAAACCCTACCGCAGCAGAAAAGGCAACGGGCATTCTTGATACTGCCCGGAATGACCTTACCGAGCTCGCTGCGCGGTTCGACAAAATCAAAGAGGACGAGAAGCACGAACTCGAGGCCAAACTAGACGAGCAGGCTCGGGAGTACAGCACGAAACTGCTCGAGCTCGAGCTCGAGTCGCAAGATAAGCTCACATTGCAGAGAGAAGATTATGAAAAATATGTTGCAGAAGAAAAGATGAAACTCGTCCAGGCGTACCGCGAGAGGCTGGACAATGAGCTCAAGGCGCAGACAGACCTGTTGAACGAACGGTGAGCGCTCCCGACGTACGCTTTCACTTTGACTGTGGCATTGACCTTGGTCATGTCTGCTTAGCTTGAAAGAAGCGATCATCGCGCAAGGTGTTGAGCTTCAGCGTCGATGGATCCGCGAAGTCAAGGTCAAGGTCGAAGAAGAGCGCGGTGGGCGACTGGCGCGTCTCGACGAACTCGCGACGGGGCTCAAACGCCTCGAACGTGTCGCACTCGATAATTCGTCCTATCTCGACGAGAACATCCGCATACACGGTATGTGGACTGCGTTGCGCGCCTTGCAAACCGCGATCGACGCGCCGGAACGCAAGCCCTTTCGCGAGGAGCTGCGTATTCTTCGACACATTGCCGTCGCCAATGACGACGAGGTCGTGTCTGCCGCCCTCGCGTCCCTCGAGCAATCAGATACCCCCGACGTCGGCGTGGAGCCGCTGGCGGACCTCACGACGTGGTTCACGACGTCGGTTGCGCCGCGCGTGGCAAGCGTGGCCCTAGTCCCAGACGAGAATGCGGGCGTACTCTCTTACCTTGCATCACATCTCTTGTCCTCGTTCCGGTTCCAGAGGCACGGGCTTACCCCTGGGTCGGACGTGTTGAGCGTACTGTCTCGTGCAGAGTTTTACATGAACGAGAAGGATTTGGATAGTGCTGCGCGGGCGCTCAACCAACTCACCGGCCCTGCAAAGGAGCTACTTCATGACTGGCTGGAGGCTGCACGGAGGAGGCTAGAGGCACAGCAGGCTTTGGAGGTGAGCTTTCCTGGCTCCAACCTGGGCGCGTGTCGCTGACGCATTCATGGGGCTCAGGTCATACAGGCACAAGCGACGCTTGCGTCCTTGCTCGTCGTTTAGATTCACAGACGGTACTGATACACAGATGCAATCTAGATTGTTTACCAGACTTGTCATAGCTCCTTGCAGAGACATCTACACCGCTAACATACAGTGCGCACTCGCACGTGACCTGAGTGCGCCGCACGACGACGCGAGCATTTTCCTGAGTTTGCGCTCCCTCTGGACACCTTGAAGAGTCTAGGAAAGACGGTCATGCCTTTTGCCACGTTCGCTTTTGAGGCACTTGTGGATGAGCATGATCTGTCTTGCGAATATGATTGACCGACCTTGGGTGTCGTGAGCGTGGTCACCGAGGCGTTTGAGGAGTGGTGGGAGTTGCTCCTCCAGGACGACAGGGTTTCCTGGATGGTTCGTATGTGGGAATGCGAAAAGGGTTGTCGACGGACGCAGGGCGTGCGTATGACCGTCTCTGGAGAGCGAGTGCGATCATCGGCGATGGATAATCCGTTGTAGTCTGTGGATGTCCAGACACCGGGTACCACCCTGCGATGTCAGAAGATATGTTCTTCAAGAATTCTCATATGAGTGCTTTCGGGGACTGAGCAATGATTACACGCTCGTCACTTCTTGAACAATTACACACACGATCTCAATGTATGGTAGGACAAGCAGGATGGTAGTTAACTGCTAAGAAGATCCGAGTGGAAAGTATAGACAGAATGGCAGACCTGACACCAAGTTACAAAGTCCAGATCAAAGCAAGAGCAGGCTGCTGCCGTGGGATATATGGTATCAGGTGGTTTGTCGGGGTGGAACTCAAAAAAGGCGCGAGATATCATATACAGACCTAGAAGAAACGAGTACTAGAAAAGAACGGGTATCCAAGTCTGGCGAAAGCTTTTAAACCAGGCCCAAGATAAGAACATGGAAGGCTGGCAAGAGTGGGATGCTTTTTTCAGTCGGGGTTAGTAGCCGTCGAAAAGTAGCTCCGTACCATTCGTAGTCACAGTCAGTCAACGTTTCAACCCGCAGTCTCCGCTAAGTCCGCTTAGATGACCGATGCGCTTCTCGATGCGATGTTACATCATGTTCACCTGTTACACGCTTCAGGCTATGATCGGATGCAACTGTCGGCGGTTTCGTGAAGTCTTCCGCAGTTAGTGTCCTCCCTTGAAGAATTTTACCCATGTGCGTCTCCATGAACGGTAGGCCACTCCTCCGAATGTTAAGTAGCGTCATGATACACGGGAGCGGCGAGTCCACAAAGGTGTTCTCAATTTCTTCAAGAGCACCAGGGATGAACAGGTTGCGCCTTGTTGCAGTCGCGGTGCCCGTAGGCGTGATTCCGAGGAACTGAGATAAGCGAAGGTATGATTCGTAGTCTCTGAGATAGAGTTGTCCAGCGAACACATTGAGCTGGTCGATCAGATCCCACGGCGGTGTCCAGTCGTCAGGAAGTGGGGGAATAACATAAAATTTGAGGTCGTCAGATGGTTTCATTTGCTCCGTCGTGCGGGGTAGATAGACGTGCAGATGAACGTGTTTGCTAGTCCTGATAGCTGGCATCAAGCGATCAGCTTCGAATGGGCTCAGCACAACGAGCACTCGATCGCGACCCCTGAAACCAGAAAGGACCCATTGGACAGGACGTAAATATTGATCCATCCTCCCCCGAGTGGACTCAGGTTTGATTGTTCTGCAAAAATCCTCCGTGGCCAAGATAAATGGGCTCCAAACTTGTGCTTCCTGGGAAGCGGCAGAACTCTTATCAAGAGTCGTGAAGACGGGGCGAAGGGCGGTGCCGGTGAGTGAAGAAGGAAGATGGCCGGTGGTCACGAAAACCTCCAAGTCTGGATGTAGCGAATGTTCCGCGGGTTCTGCCTTGGGTGCCAGCTCCACTTCTCGCTCGCGCTCAAGCTGGCGCGAGACCTGTCTCTCTTGTTCTTCGTCAAGCGATACTTTACGAAAGGATGAGTTGACACCCCCAAGGTATATGCAACGGTTCCGGATGTCCAGATCCATCGCAGGTAAAGAAGTGTTTTGGGTGTCGTACGGTGAATAGAGGTCAGCTAGTGATTTATGTTCTGGCTGGAGCCACGCCTCTGCCATCTTCTCTGGCGAGAGTTCATATCTACAGGAACGGGACCAAGCATCGTATCTGGATCTATAATCCATGCCTTGTTGTGCCCAGTGATAAGCCCGTTGTTGAATATCGGTCCAAGTCTCGCGGATGGCCCAGTGTAAGATGTCGGCGGTAGTGATACGGATGTTCTTATCTTCCTTGGCGGCCACGAAACGGATGTTCCGATCGACCTCAGGTGGCGCGAAAAACATAACGGAATGACCATAGCCGAGCTTTCGCATTCGCATGCAACCTAAAAGCCACAACTTTGAAATTCGCCGGTTGAATCGTGGCGTCAAACAAACCTTGCACCAGATGATCTTTCGTAACTTTAGACCCCAAAGTAACGGCGGCCCGGAACCCCCTTGGGAATTTAATATCAGTGCCCCTCGTGTGCGCGTGGTCCAGATACGCAACACAACGATCTAATCGCTGGGAGAGCGGCGATGAAATCAGGGGAACCGTAGTGCCATTTTTAGTGAGTACCATCAGCTCGTCATTAGGGTCGAAATGAATGGCACCGTCAGCGTCAGGGGTGAGGCGTAGCCAAAACTCGGCCACTTCGCGATTGGATAAATCCAGTATCTGTGCGCCAACATCCAGCAAGACACGTATTTCAGGTGTCTGCGTGACTACCATTTCAAGAAGCTCCTGTGTTGTGCGTCGTTCGCCATTCTCGTTAGTTGTCAACTTGTAGAAATCATTGTCTGATTGAAGAAGACAGGCAAGAACCCTTGCGTTAGTCCCTTGCTGATGGTCGAGGTCGCGATGGGAAATTGACATAGGTAAGAGATATCTACCGTCAGCGGTACCCGAGAAACCTGGTACTCAATTTGAGCGAATTAGAAAATGTTGGAAGGTCGCAGACTTGCAGTCCGCGCTCACCGGTTATGGGACATTCTCGCTTCTCTGCTAGATCCCAGCTAGATCCCGAAAGTTTCCAAGGAAACTCTTTCGCTTCCTTTGGAAACACGACTCTTGAGAGGTAGAAATCTATCGCCCCTTGATTACGACTGAGAAGTGGGAACAGGTGCTTGTCCCATTGCTCCGATGACTGGAGATTGATATCACCAAGTTTTTGAAGAGAGTCTGATACAGAGCCGGGTTCACAACCTTCAACCCACATTGCGAATTCCGAGGCTGGGTTGTCTTGGTCCAGCATTATTTCGAAGGCAGTTTTTAGCTCCTCCTTTCCGAGGCCAGAATAGTAGTAGGATAGACAAGTGAACAGGATTGTAACATCTGGGTGCCCAAATTGGGTGTCGTGGGCCGGTACGTCCTTGGCCCGGTAGGGAACGGCAAGACCCCGAGTTCGGGACGTGGGTTGCGATAGAAGGCCATAGTCCACGCGCCACCTCCGCTCAACAAAAGCGAACAAGAGTATGTTGGAGGCCAGTAGACCACGGAGGAGCAACAATCCTTCTAAGAGACCGCTCTGCTGGGACTGTTGGACATACTTCTGCACCTCCTTAACTTCCTCAGGACCGGCATGCTCGCGAGATATAAAGTTTCGGATCGCGAGCTGCAGTGCTGGGTCGGTGTATTGAAACCTGAAGCTGCGGAGTCGTCCAGCCATCACATCTTCCACGACTGAGGATATTAAGAGTTGGCCAGCGTCTGAGCCTTGTAGAATGCGAATGTGCGGAAAGGACCCAGGTGGACCGTGTTCATACTCTATTGCATCGGGAACATCGTTCGCAAGGGAAGACATATGCTTCCTCACGAGCCTAAGGACTTGTTGAGTAATTGTCCATCGGTCAGGGTATCCATCCACGCGTTCCTGAATGCCAATTGTGTAGATCAGTTGCCAGCGGGTATGAAGGATCTCATCACTCTCGTCCAGAATGTCTCGAGCATGGGAGTGAAGCCACTGCTGAAGTTCCAACGATTTGGATGCAGCACCCGACAAACCAAGGGTATTCCCATCATGACCGTCGTGCTTGATGTGATTTTGGCTTGGGCGATTGAACGAGCTGCCAAACGACCGACACACATTCGCCACATAGCTGCCCTCAGCCAACTGGTTCCAAACATCAGTTGGCAGATTGACATGCCATCGAAATGCTCACAGATTTAACTGACATGAATGTCATGGCACGCTCGTAAATCGATTTCTGACTGTTCAGCGACCTTTTGGCAACAGTTTCGCCTTCGGATAATTGCTTCTCCACGCTTGCCAACTTGAGCGACAAGATGTGCTCAGGTTGAACAACCAGAATTCCGCGGTCGTTCATACATTGAGACATTTGATCAAATATTTCATCCATTTCATCCATTTCGTGGCCCTCATTTCCTCCGTCGGAGGGTGGAAGGTGACCATTCCCCCTAGAAAATGGGAGGCAATATATTTTCCTGCCTGCAAGGCCGCCTAGGCATCTAACCAGCGTATCAAACATCTGGGCGGCAAGTGCTTTGGGGACAATGACCCGGACGAGTTGATGGCCATCAGCGAGAGCGGCGGCAGATATGGGAACGATCACAGATGATTTCCCTTCGCCCATGTTCACTTGCATCACAGTATTTTTCATCTCGGTATTTTCTCTTGATTGTGGAGAAATTATCTCCTTCGCGATTTCTGCTTGAATGTTGCGAATACGGAAGTCCCCTTGTATCTGTCATGGGAAAGTGTTGAATTTTAATATATATGCGTACTCAGTCATGAGTGAAGATACCTGGATTAACAACCAATCAGGGTAAATTTCAGCACACCACTCATTGCATCCTTCGTTTCCTAATTCTTTGTAAAACTCTTCTTCGAGACCATCCAGAGCAAATCGAAGCAATCTCCTAGCATGCTGAAGGTCCAACAGAAGTAAAGCCAGCGACACCAACTGTTTCTTCCAACTAGTTGAGAGCTTAATGGGTGATGTGGATGCAAGACATTGCAACAGGGTATCCGCAGTAATTCGCGGCCATTGACCTGATCGGTCAAGCGCCCGCTCAAGGGGCACGGTTGTTGGACCAAGATGCTCCTTTAAAATATCCAAACTGTGCATAAATTTGCCTCTGCACTGTGCAAAGTGCTGCTTGAGGGCCACGAGAAGCGAGTTTTCGATCCCTTCGTGGGTCACGTAGGATTCATTGCGAGCATGTTGTGCACTGATGTGAAGACGGGAGATATATTCCTGTCGAAAGGGAGGGTCTGTCTGCATCCGAAGGGGTGTGAACAACCGATGCAATGCAGAAATATCAGGCGAATCCCAACTGCCCACGGGATTGGAAAATGACAACGGGCTGTCGGTAGAGCGGGGTGGTAGCTCCGGCGCGGTTCGACTGTGAAGTAACTGATCTAGCGTAATTTGCCATTGACACGGTTTACGTTCAAATGTCCCAGTGTATCGGGGAGCCTGAGGCGCCACTTCACATGCGAAAGAGGTTGGCTGGGGTTTGGGGGGAAAACATGCCGGATTCTCTCTGAGCGATTGCTCCGTGAATGCTGTACGGAGTGAGAGGAGAGCGATGTGAGGGAATGGGGAGCAGTATGCCAATGTAGGGAGTAGGAATAATGGCTCAAATCGTTGACAAGCAGTCTCGCTTTCCCGCAGGATCTCCTGTGCCTCGATTGTAACCACCCGTGGAAGGTCATGTGGTGATGATGATGGGGAGGAGGAGGAGGAAGACGACGACGGTGTCATGGTCTCCGCTCGCATGGTTTCGCATAGCGCTGAGTCCCACATCTCTGCCCACCTCAACAACGTGTCAGTTATAGGCACATCGACGCGCCGGTTGTAAACAGTAGATGCTGCGGTATAAACCGTATCCTCGAGCTCCACGTCTGAGTACACATAATCTCTGTCAAGGATGCACTCTCCCAAGGGGATTGAACGTGAACCACCGGCGTTGATGTTTGATGGAGATAGATATGCGCCTCGGGTTGCACCGCGTTTCAGCTGCGCGATACGACCTGGGCCTTGTGGTCTATACACCCACCGGGTGCGTAGCAGGCCTTGAGATGCGACATCAATCTGGGGATGTTTGTCATGCCGGTAGCGGGTGCAACCAAGACCTATGTTGTAACTAGAATGAGAACCTAAGTCCCATCCCGGCCTTGACTGACACCCCGCTGACTGTAAAAGACATAATGCTTCCTGTGTACCTGTTTTACCTGTCAAGGGATCAGGCCTCCAGTCGATACTGTTCAGCTCGTGCAGGCCCGCAAGATACACTTTGCTCCTCAAGCAGGCATGCTCTGTCAAGCAACCCAAATCAGTATCGACTTTGTAGGCATGGTATTGGACTGGGTTGAGGGAATTCTTGGGGTTAGAGATAGGATTGTTGTTGGGGGACAAGAGATTATGGGGTATAAGAACACATCTGTGAACAAGCCCCTCAACCTGGACCTTCGGCCGGAGGACAAGCTGTTCTGCTAGATGGAACAAGGCGCCCACACACTGATCCTTGTCGTGGACCATTTCTTTGAAGTCACGAGACTCGAGATCTTCGTCTTCGTTAACAAAAAAGGACAAGCCATAGCGGGGCAAAGTGACGGACAATTGTGGCACTGGTGAAGAATCATTGGTTGATGCGGTGACGATGAGATTTCCGGGAAGCTCTAGACACCTTAGGCGACTTGATACCATTTCCCATGTTTGGCTTTGGGGGTCTGCGAGGAATGCATGATCTTTGTGCATGCGATATTCGCCAGGTACACAATCGACTTTCCAGTTCTCTGGAGAGCATTTCCAGAGGCTGTCGAGAGGCCGTATCTCAACGGTTGACGTAGAGATATTGAGCCAGTGAACATGACCCTCGACAAGCATCGTAGGGAGGTCTCCTTTCAGTTTTTCTCGGGGGATTAGCTCCAAGATGTCACCTGCATGTTTGGGCTGCGCTTGGATCACCAGATCTTCACCTCGTAGCGAAAAGTGCACCTGCGCTCACTTGAACCCCTGTCGATACTCAAAAGGACCAGGACACTCACATAATGTTCGGAAACCGTACCCAGGGTGGCGAAATCCATCCCTGGGAGGCTAGATGGAACGACAACGAAAGATTCCTGTAAAGTGTATTCAGTAACTCGTTTTGAATGTTATACACCATGACGTACGCTTTTGAAGATTTGTAGGTATACTGGATGATCCCGAATCTCTGGCGGCAATCCGCCTAGTGGCTGACCGTCGACCAGGAGTGACCCGTCAAGCAAGTCAACATGAACTGTCTGCGAGCGTCCGTTACCAGTTTCGGCAGTCTGGCATGTAAGCTGGTGCGAATTTAGGTCTGGGAGTGGCTCCCATCGGCAGTCACCTGGTCGATAGCCAGGCCAAATGTTGCGAACTGCAAGGTCAATACCTCGATCTGAGACATCCGCTAGGATAGCATCCCTCAAAACCACCTCAAGAACAGGAGCAAGGCGCCAGTCTCGCTCAACGACAACACGTGAATACCTGGATGACACTGAAGAGTTGAAGTTAACGAATTGATGATCGCCTACATGTTCAGAGAGCGGACATACATAATGCAGGGTTGCTGGTTGCATGAATGAAGATGCCGCATGCAAGCAGTGCTTCAACATCCTCTGCGGATAAAATGATTTTGCGCAATGTAGTGGGGTCAACGTCACATGTGCTCCGACAAGTCGCAGCCATGTACTGCAGAAGTGTTCGGCGTTCACGACTCGTAGGGTCTTGGATGAGGTTGTATGATAACTCCTTCACCCATCTAAACGTCTTCTTGCGCACATTCCGAAGAAGCCGGATGGTTTGCTCCGAAACATCTTCGCAGGGACTTGACGCAAGCAAACGAGTGGCCAAGAAAGAAATAGTGTTCATCGCTACCCCATCCGATAAGCTGGCAGCAAGATCAACGAATAAACTCTCTAGCTCTTCTAGAAGCGCATGGCAGAAAGACGGTTCTTGAAGTTCCTGGTGCCACATCCACCCTCCTCTAGTCAAGTCGAGAGGCCCAATTTGAGATGCAGCCTGAGCCAGTAGGTAGTGAAAATCGTCACGATGGATGTTCAGAGCTCTGTTGCGCAGCCCCCGCAGGATGTTGATCCACTGGAGCGAGCCACCACTGCGCAAGTGTCCAAACACAATGTATTCATGCAATGAGTAATCCTCCGGACAGTCCGTTTGAGTGGACAAGACTTTGTTGGAAGTGTGAGCCGTATCGTGCAGGTATGCACACATGTTGTCATACAAAGCGGACTGGTCGGCTAAGTCCTTTGAACCGAAATGGAAGGAAGGCTCATATACGAACAGTCCGTTTGACAGTTTGTGACTGCGGTGACCACCGACAGGATTCTGTCGGTATTCACGGAACCCCTCGTCGTAGCTTCCCTCATATTCTTCTTGAAAGCGCAATTCGAAGGCGTAGCGTAGCCTTGCGGCATTCCGAGACTGTGGACCACCAGAGTAAAGATAAGCAAAATGAAACTGAGCTTTGACAGGCGACTTCTGGCGTAAGTGTTCTGCGAGGTAGGGTTGCAACTCGGGAATGTCGGAAAGTAGAACAAAGGAACCATCGTCTTTGTATCCAGGCCATTCTTCATCAGAGTGAGGAACGAAATGATGCAGAAGGCGGGTGGTGGCAGAACGCCAGATACGAACGAGCACCGGGCATTGTAGTTCAAACACGACAACTTTGGCGTATAGTGGTTCGGAAGGCAGTATTGATTTGAAAGTCTCCATGCGATCATTGTCAAGATGTCCCCCGGGTAGATATCCAACATCTGGATCAATGTTGGTTCGGTATGCACGGATTGTGGATGCTTGTATTGCTTCTGCTTCAATGTGAGCTTTCAGATGCTGCAGATTCGGGGAGCATTCATAATAACGGAGAGGGAAGCTATCTTCTGTGAACTCATCCGAAAGCACTGACCATCCTAGATGCGATTGAGAGTGGCGAGAGGAGAGGTACCAGTATGCGCGGGAGAGACGCTGGAAGTTCATGCTTTTACGAAGGAGTAATCTTTCCAGGAAGACTGTTGGAACTTCGGGAGAGTAATCAGCAAGGATGGGAATCTCCTTGACAACCAGCTGGTCAAGAGCGACCCACAGCTCAAGTGCCGTCAATAACATGATGGAACGATGTTCTGGAGTGGCATCGTATGCGGATCCATCCATGTGATGTGCGTTTGAAAGATATTTATCCATCAGAGTCTCAAGCTGCGCACATGCCTGGAACACGTCGGTGATGCAAGCAACCCAGTCATCAATGCCCTGCTCTACTGATCGCTCGACGTCGAATAGGCAAACGTAAGGGCCAGAGCGGTACGCTTCCTCAAAGAAGGTCCCATTAGAGGACAAGAAGTCCTCAAGAGTGCCGCGGACATGGTCTTTGAAACGGAAGGGTGTACGGCCAGGTTTGTGCGCAGGACCCGCAAGAGCATTGTGAAGGTACTTGTGACTATGCAAGAGGGAGAGGTGGGTGTCCTTGGTAAGATCAAGCTGGGATGGGTTCCAAGGTGGAGGCGGGGATTTGGTAGCCCGCTCGCTGGCCCATCTGACTTCGAGGGTATCTTGGAGGCAGCCACATGTCCTCAGCGCCATGTCAGAGAGCCAGCCGGGGGTAGAGGCGCCAAGCTTGCTTAAACGTCGGAGGATTTTGGCCGACATTAGGTGGAGAAGATCACTGGATATCTCTGCATTGTTTGCGTCTATTGCGAGGCTACATATGAAGAACAACATAAATGCTTTGTAGAGCGCACGTCCAGAAGTAGAGCGATCGAGGGATGTCTGGATTGCAGCTCTGATCAGAAGCCAAAGAGGGGAGCGGCGCCATTCGCTAGTATTTCCTTTGGTATTGCGGCCCACCCGGCCGATTTCGTCGCGAACACGCTTGGTAATGCGAGAGATACCAGCGTTGCAACCGACGGTTCTTAAGATGCCACTAAGTAACGCAGTAATATGCTGCGATGGAGTGAGTGCAGGGTTTAGAGGATTCGAGTCAATCTTGTTAGGGTGGGTGATGAAATTCGCCAGCTCAGATCGAAAGTTCCCATCGTCAGATACCGTGTTAGGCACCTCAACGGCTGGCCCAGGATAAATGCACACTAGACTGCCCGCTGTTTCCTCTACGTCCTTTCTGCGTGGAGACACCTCGAATGACTCGTACAGCGTGCAGCTGTCCTGCTTCCTGAGGATGACGGCTGCGTTTCGAGGACGGAGGAAAAACGTAATGATATCTACATTCTGTCAGTATTTAATCCATAAAGAATCTGGGAGCATACCTCCTGTTTTCATTCCGCCTAACTGGGAGATGACATGGTCCTTGTCCAAGCGCTCGGACTGGACGCAAGTTTGCAGATTCTCTAGCATGTCTGTGATGCGATGCCATTGAGGCTGAAGATTGTTGTCGATCTTTTCCGAATAAGCATGAGCAGCAGCGCAAACTGCGCGAGCTAGCGAATGGTCGTTCTGAGGGGTATAGTCGCTGTCTTCAGGGAGTACCACAGGAAAGAACGCATGAGTAATGGCATAATTCAATGCGGTGGGATTTTTTATGAAGATAGAGGTGGTTACGGTAGTCATTGGGGTTTTGAGTGAAGATCGGCTTGGGCTTTGAGGGGAGGATATGGGTATCAGTTCCAACTTCCAGCGCTTGATGGCCGAAGGACAGAGGGCATGTATTATGTAATGCTTACTGGCAGGCGTGCCATCTCTGATTCCAAGTTCCAGGATCTATGCCTACTAGATCGGACGTGTTGCGCGTGCTGTCAGATGCACAGTTTTCCATGAACGAGAAGGAGATAATCTACGCGGGGAGGCACAACAGCACTTGCGTGGTTGCTCATCGTTTAGATTCACAGATGGTACCGAAACACAGATGCAAACTAAATGGGTAACCCAGACTTTTCATGGCCGGTCGACAGGCTCATTGCAGAGACATCTACACCGCCAACATACAGCGCGCACTCGCACATGACCTGAGCGCGCCGCACAACGGTTTGCACATTGTCCTGACCATTCGCACTCCCTCTAGACACCTTGACGAGGCCGGGAAAGATGGCTGCGCCTACTCTATCCACATCGCCAC
>JBBPJQ010000768.1:0-16935 GCA_038088795.1 Boletus rex-veris
ACATCAAGTACGTGTCCTTTCAACACTCCCCCTTGTCTAGTATATGGTAGATACATAGATATCAAGTGAGAAGTACATAGTAATGTAACTAAAAACGTCCGCACATTTAAGGCGAGTTGAATTCCAAACCAAGCTGAGAGCGGAACTCCTTGAACTTGACATGTCCAAGGTTCTTAGTGAACATATCTGCGGGATTGTCGGTTCCTGGGATAAAGAGCAGCTCTACCTGCTTCCATAGCATCACAGCATCACGTACGAAGTGGTAACAGATCTGGATATGTTTGGAGCGTTTTTCAGTGACTGGATTTTGCGCAATAAAGAGCGATCCTTGATTGTCACCACAAACGGGGATGGGACCAAGGTGATAACCGAGTTCTTCCATCATTTGATGAATCCAAATAGCCTGGCGTGTACAGTCGCTCAAGGCCATGTACTCAGCTTCCGTAGAAGACAGAGCTGTGGTCTTTTGTAAGTGTGAGTTCCACAAGAACACACCATCCGCGAATTTCAGATAGAAACCTGTTTGTGAGTGAGACGTGACTTTGTCCTGTCCCCAGTCAGAGTCGGTGCAGGCAATGATGCCTTTGCCGGATTTGCCATTGTAAACAAGAGAATAATCTCGGGTACCGAGAAGGTACTGGCAAATGTATAGAGCCTTGTTAAGGTGCTCTTCTGAGGGATTGGCAGACATGCGGGCGAGTTGGGTAACCGCATATGATATGTCAGGCCTTGTGCCGATCATGAGATACAGCAATGATCCGATAACCTGTTGGAATCGCGTTCAAAGTTCCAGTTGGACAGGTAGATCATTCTTCTCTGGGTAATAGCCCTGAGGGAGAGGGGTGTTGGCAATTTTTGTGTTAGTCATTCCGCATCGCTCTATGACTTTGTTGAGGTATTCTCGTTGGTCGATTTTAATGGTTTGACCGTCTCGATGTATGTTCATTCTTAGGAATTCGCATGTTTCTCCTAAGTTGCGACAGTCCCATTTCTTCATGAAGTTGGCTTTAACCTTGTCTACAAAAGGTTTGTTGGGGCCGCAGAAGATGGTGTCGTCTACATAGATAATCACTAGAACGAGCTCTTTGCCTTTGCGATAGATAAATAGGCCAGCATCTGTTTTAAGACGCGTGAAGCCTAGTTCTTTCATGGATGTGTCGAGTTTGCGCCACCAAGCTAATCCTGCTTGTTTTAGGCCGTATATGGCGTGGAGTAATCTCAAGACCTTCCCTTTAAGGTGAGGAGGCATAAAGCCTTCTGGGAAGTCCATGTATAATTCTTCATCCAGTTTGCCGTATAGATAGGCGGATCAGACGTCGAGACCAGTAATGTACCAGTTCTCTATTGCTGAGAGGGCGAGCATGCACCACACTGTCTCAAAGCGTACGATGGGGGAGAATATTTGATTGAAATCAATCCCTTCTACTTGGGAGAAGCCCTTGGCTACAAGCCAAGCTTTCTTTCTGCCGTCTGTTTTAACATCAAAAACCCATCGGTTTTTAATAACCTTCCTATTTGCGGGTCGATCCACGATTTCATAGACTTTGCGGTCTTTGAGTATTTGTAACTCATCATGGCAGGCTTTACGCCAAAGGGTTTGTTCCTCTTGTGGTAACTTGAGGATGTCGCGGTATGTCCATTCGCGATAGTTCACGTTGGACTGTTCCATTTCCAGTGGGAAGGCACGGCTGCAGAGGTATGAAACCAATGCGTCTCCCCCTTCCCTGGTTATGCGCTCTACATCATCTTCCAAGGGAGTCGGGGATGGAGGCATTCCACCAGGGACTACGGGTGAATCCGATGGTCCAGCCGGTGCTTCTCCAACCAGTCTGCGCCAGTCAGAGGCGCATTCAATGTCGCGAAGTTGTCGAACAGGGTCGTGGCGCTCGCCATACACATTTCCGGGTCGGAAGGGGGCACGGCATTCCCGTTGAGGGCGCTGTGGGTGAGCAGGTGGAGGCGGAGGTGGACAGCAAGGAGGTGTAACTGGGGGTGCCGGTGGTGGAGGTGTAGGTGCCCTAGGGGGCGCCAGAGGTGGAGTGGCAGGCCTGGGGGCCAGGCGACGAGGGGCTTCAGCAGGAGGAGCGAGTTCTGCATCCGACTCCAAGTCCGATGGTGATGAATCAGAGTCAGAGGACCCATCATCATGTGAGTGAGGGTGCGGCGGGTGGTTAACCGGCCGGTGAGGCTGTGCCTTTGAACACCTTGGAAAGAGGTGCTCATCGAAAATGGCATGTGCCGATGTATGTAGTGTGTTGTTAGGGCACATGAATAGGTAGTTTGAATCACTACCGGCGGATACACCCAGGTAGATCATCAGCTGTGATTTAGGTTGCAGCTTACCTTTGCGAGTTTGGACTGGGATGTGGACATATGCGCCACAGCCAAAGACCTGAAGATGCGAAAAGGTGGGCTGTTCGCCAGTGAGCATCTCAGATGGCATTTTCCAGTTGAGCCGAGTGGAAGGGGTGCGATTATACACGTGAAGTGCATGAAGTATTGCAAACTCCCAGTATGAGTCGGGCAGACAAGCCTGCAGTCGCATGGGTTGTGCCTTGTCCATAAGGGTACGGATGAGGCATTCCATGCGTCCATTTTGCTGGTGAGCGTAAGGGGCGGATTGTTGTATATGTATGCCATTATTGCGCATATACTCAGTGAAAGCTTTGGAGGTGTATTCTCCCCCTGCATCAGAGCACCAGTGTTTTACGACGGCATTGAATTGAGTACGCACATAGGCGTAAAACTGTTTAGTGGCTTTAAGGGTCTGATCCTTAGTCTTAATGAGGACCAGCCAGGCCATGGATGTATAGTCATCATAAAAAACGACAGCATACTTGTACTTATGGTACGATTCGATTTCAAACGATTTGAGGTCAGAATGAATTAGCTCAAAGGGAGCACTTGCATGCTTCTTGCTATGAGGAAAAGTATGGTTGGGCTGTTTGCCCATCTCACATCTGGGACAGATAGGAACGGTGGATGGGATGTCTACATCCGGAAAGTCTTTTATGTGCTTCTTGGCTGCGCAGAGCACTTCGCGCGAGGGGTGGCCTAAACGGCGGTGTAGAAGTTCATAGTCCACAGAGGTCATCGACGCTAAGTCGGCATGAGGACGAACGGTGGGTGCACATATCCAGTACATTGTGTCGCCATGGGAGTGGAAACTTAGTACCATTCGTTTTGTGCAACGATCAATGATATTGATGTGACCGGGAGTGGTCTGGAGCGACATGCAGGCGTCGGTGAGTAAGGTACCTATAGATATGAGTTTTACAGTACAGGATGGCATGTAAATGACCGGCAATAACTGCACAAGTCTTCCTTGGTAGCAGATAACTGCTGTTCCTTTGCCTAAGATGGTCGCACAACCATTTGCCGTCTGGGAGTAGGTTGGTATGAGGAACGGCGTGTACTCAACCAGATCGTTTAGATCGTTAGTATAATGAGATGAAGCTCCTGAATCGAGGAGCCACATGTCTGGTGGTGGGCGGTGAAACAACCCTAAAGACTCACGGTTAAGTGAAGCTTCTTAGTGCTAGGTCGCTTGCACAGAGAAAAAGACAAGTGGAGGAAAGTAGAGTTGCCTGTAGGGGAAACTCCAAGAGAACAAGACTAGTGTTCTCTGGCGCTGCATTGGGGTTTATATAGTAAGTACATGTGCGCACAGACCGTGCTGTGCTACTGCTGTATATAGTAAATATTGTGGACACTGGGTCACGTGGTATACCTGTGTACATAGCCCGGCATGCGTGATGCGCATGTATGTGGCAGCATGAGGCTGCGGTGCGGATCTAATGTGAATAGGAAGCATAGATGTGGGGGATTAGATACGCATGTGTGATAGAAGCGATAGAGCGGAGATGAAAGAGATGCATGGGAATGCGTGAAAGGAATAGATAGGGGTTGAGAATGAAAGAAAAGTGACAAGTCCGTATACGCTTGAGTAGCGGTCGTAACACTTGCAATCCTGGGCATTGAGGAGCTAGAGCATCAAAAAGTGAAGCAAGTCACCTATAAACACCCTCTTACCACCACGATGCATCTTATGGTAGTATTTGATGCTGCTCTTCAAGAAGGTGCTGTAGGGGTGATAAAAACACCCTTTCTTGTGATCAAATGAGCATCCACTTCAAATGAGTGTGTCGATATCGAAGAAGTCGATGTCCCTCACATTAAGAGGATCATTGATGAGTACGTCCTGTACTAGGGTCTGCAAAGCAGTTAACAATTTGTAGACTTGATGATAGTCAGCCTCCCATCAATGATGCTCGCACAAACAAATTGGTTATGGCATTTTATGTGTCGTCTGGCTGTTATAGTGGCCTTTTGCCTGTTGTTGTTGCAGCATCTAGCAAGGAGATTTCGACCTTCTGCATAAGCAGTTGCTCATGAATAACGCTTAAGCAGTGGGCTCTTTCATCATACCTATCAATGCTGGTAGCGAAGAGAGGCTGTTTGTGTGCGTATTCAATGAGCAGCTTCATAATAACGGACAAAACAATTGTTTGTACCTGATTATGGGGCTATGCAATGGCTACAATGTGCTAGATCTATCAGAGGACGACATTATGGACTTTGTTGGTGTGCTTTGTTGGTATGTTTTTCTGGAACATGTTGTACAACCCGACTTAAGGACTATAGGATGCGGGATGAGATTCCACAAGTCGGTTAACCTAGACAGTAATTCCTGGTAAGGGCATGTGACGAAATGTGTACTTTGCAGGCTGTTGTTGAGTTGTTTAGCACTGTTTGTTAGTTTTTAGGAGCAATGTGTACTTTGCAGATTTTCGATGAGTTGTTAATTGTCGCATATTTGGAGCGGTCAATCGTGTGATGAGAATGCAACAAAGCATGAATCCATTCAAACGGACGAAGTGTTATGTACTATACAATGATCATCTATCTTTGTTTTCTTTTGATAGGCCACCGTGACCAGTTAGATGTGCAACCCAGTGATTTCACAATCATCATTCCACTTCTACCTTTTCAGAATCGTTACTGTGAAGCAACGATATTGTGGTCATTTCCATTTGAACACGTTGCAAGGACCATTTATTGTCCGCATCTTTCATGCAGTACTTTGTTATCTTTCCTTCGAGGACAATCAGATCATTCTTTTTCAGATCAGTCGCCAAATAATAAGGTATATCCTTCTTGTTGGTGAATACCTCACGAGTGTCATAGACGTCTTCGAAAAGAGTCTTCAACAAATATAAATATTGTTTCTAAGTCGCATTATGAATACTTACAGGGGTGGAGGATCCTCTTTCACTTTGCCATTTAACTGTGTGCACGACTCCCAATGTCGATGATAAGTCTAAAGGCACAAGTTATGATAATAAGGCATAAATGCACTGATCATATTCACCTGTTTGTGGGATAGACAGCCCGGCAATGAGTTTGTTGTATTGATCCGCAAGTGACTGCGACAATGGGATGACACTGATTGAGGCTTGTCTTTCAGGATTACCGTTCCTTATGAACCACATGGTCACAACGTGACCAAGGGTCCATATGATAAGGGGCTTGTTTGTAGTAGGGTTACATAGTTCGGACCGATGGTCAGCAAGCGGTAGAAAACTCCCCCAGGTAGCAGTTGGTAATGGTTTCCTGAGAGTGTATACATTGGCCTCCTTATTGATATAGGAAGCTAACGTCTGTAGATGGCTTCAAGAGATAAACAAGGGTGCAATGAATAGGATGTGAATCCATACCTGCATAACTTCAGATCATAATGTGTGACTTGCTTTTTGTCAATCAGATTCCCAGTGGGATTAGGAATTATGGTTTTGATGGTGATCGTTGCCATGTTGACTTGGTTGGTCTTCTTTGGGTTAATAGTGGCAAGGCGCGTATGCTTGTCGCTGTGTGATGCCACATCATTTGTTGAGCTTCCTCCCTTTGATGTGGTGGGACCATATACATTGCCATCAAAGTGTTGAACTGTAAGATAATTCTGCGAACAGTGTGTCAAGGGGTCTGGTCCAAGTGTAAGTGCATTCCGACCACTATCATCTGAGGGGGGCTTGGTTTTCAACAAAGTCATATCTCCAGCTTGAGCATCCAATGATGTGGATGAGTGGGGGGCATCTTATGTGCTTGTTGTGTCTCTTTAGTCATGCGAGTTGCAGTGGATTGCAAGTGGAATCAATCAACTATGCACAATGTCAAATCAGAGTTCTTGCTGCTCTTGTCAGGCGATGCCACCGGCATCGGTTCTTCTATGTGACCCATAACCCTGATATGTAGATTAGCATGATTAATTCAGATGATCCTTAAAACAACTAACTTGTGATGCTTTTCAGTGATTTTGTTCGGAGTGGGGTGGTCGTCTCGTTTGGGCATTATAATGTCTGATAGGGATGACCATCAATTTCCAAGATGTTAATTGCAAACATATGGGTTATAAGAGTGGCTGGAAGAACCCCCTATTACGCTACTCCGCTCGCAACGATGTGGTGACTGTTGAAGTTGTGCACTGTCCATAGTTGATCAGCAAAGTAAATAGTACACTAAGCAGCAATGCAAATAGTACACTAAGCGGCAATGCAAATAGTACATGTGTGGTGGAAGCGACACTGTCACTTTAGGGGTGACCATGTTATTCGACCGACAGTAAGTAGTTGTTAAGGCACGTACAACGGACATAAGACTATCACTGGTGCTGGTGGGCGTTCTATCCTCTATGCACTGGTGAAAACGTGTCTCCACCCTGTTGAGTGGATGAGTATGTGCATGTGCAAAAAAAGTACTAAAGCAATTTACTTACGATGTTTATCTGGAACCCTTTCAGTTGTTGGGTGGTCTTCTCATTTGGGCATTGGAAATGGAGGTAGGGGTAGACGATGGTGGGCAGTGCCGAGCCAACGTTGGAACCAACGTGTTGACATTGCAAGATGCCAAGAAGGTGAAATAGCGAAAAAAAGACGAAAGGGGAAGGATATGTTATCAAGGAAGGTCGAGCGAGAGTGATGCCAAGCGATAGTACTTATGATCCTGGATTCCGAAAAGAGAGCCATGCTGTCCACTGGTTGGTGTGTAAAAGGAAGGTGGAGAACGGAGCTGGCGAGAACGCTCCTTGACAACTGTTGAAAATTGTAGCGTAGAGTATCAGCGCAATCTGTTCCACACGATGAATGGGGCATAAGCAGAGACGCTCCTCTGCGACCCTGGTCGGTACCATTGACGAACTTTGTTGGAGACAGCGAGCAAGGGAATGGACATGCTCGCATGACGCTGTGGAGCGCAGGATGCAT
This sequence comes from Boletus rex-veris, assembly GCA_038088795.1. Classification (NCBI taxonomy): domain Eukaryota; kingdom Fungi; phylum Basidiomycota; class Agaricomycetes; order Boletales; family Boletaceae; genus Boletus; species Boletus rex-veris. The sequence goes on from JBBPJQ010000768.1 coordinate 7,260, forward strand.
CTGTTGGGTTGTCGATCAATCCAAGGCAGAGCCGAACCATCATTTCAGAAACGCAATACTTGGAATGGCAGCAGATTTATACAAGTACTATTATGCAAGTTAATCAGTGTTAGATTGGTACAATTGACAGCTAACCATACCAATCAAATGTTTATGTAGAGGTATTGAGTGTGTGAGGATGAGTCAATAGTGTTGCGTGATGGTTATCGAACCATTCCCAGGTTTGTGTATCGAGGAGTTGTAGGCAGACTTCAGCACTCACATGATGTACTGACACTTAGCAATACTTGGAGAGTCATGAGCGTTAGGCAATTGGAGGATGTAGGGTCACATACCTTGGGAGTGTACAGTATAGAGTGTGTCGTGCAGTTCAGCTAGATGAAGTCAATGGGGAATGACAGTTATTAAACCATTCATGTGTTTGGGCATCTAGTTGTTGCAGTTGGCGTAACTCATCTCTAAGGTCTTGTTGAAGGCGAGTGAATATCCGGTGCGAAGGGAACCATCGAAGAACGCCCAGCTGCCCAAATCCAGTGGCATGGGAAAGCATAACGTAAGCATGTTGTATTCCTCTTGCACTGGCCAGGTCGACAACAACATTGGACATCGATGCACCCTGCACTTTATAATCCATGAACGCCCAAGCGGGGACGAGTGGTAGCTGTGTTCTGGAAACATGGAGCCGATTACCTCTTGTTGGGGAATATGTGAACTGTGTCAACTTTGGGAAAATGGGAATGACAGATTCATCCAAGCCATCGAAAGTGAGAGGTGACGATGTTATGTTTACGTATGCACAGACGACCTTCTGCCCTTCAGGAACAGTCTGGTAAATGATATCTTTTACTGTGCCTTGAGATCCATTGACGATCTTATTTTCGATTGACAGATTTTCTGTGACCATAACAGGCATTCCTGGAATAAGTGGTAGGCATCCCAAAGCATCCTTTGAACCAGTTGAGCAAACAAGTGACAGCTGTAAACGATTCTGACCATGAAGCAGATTACCATCCACTTTATCGATTGCTAGGTAAGCATGGTACTCTTGACCTGTCCGAAGTGCAAATTTTTTCACTTTTACATCATTGTAGATGTTGTGCAACTGCCGTTTGCCGAAGACAACAGGTGCATCAAGAAGCAAGTTATACTGCGCCGGGCAGTCCAGACATAGTTTTTGGATCATCCGCACTTTCAGTGTTTCGTAATCAGATGAGCCATCATGATCGGTAACCATGGCCATTCCGACACGAAACCTGTTGAGTAAATTGATATACTCTGGGTCTGTCAGAGCCCTGATGTTTTGCTTTAGCTCAACAACATGTGTCAGCTGCTGCCATATTGCAGCACCAAACAGTCCATGGTGTCCACGTATCGTGCCTTCTGTTCTAGCCTGCAACTGTCCAAGTAACTCTGCAGCATATAGTGCTGCGCCTCCAACAGGTCGAAGTTGTTCAAGGTCACCTGCATAGATGACTGTAATCCCGCTGAATGGCTTAGACATTCCATCAGGTGACTCCTTTTTCGCAAGTGCAATTTGCTCTGACACTTGACAGAGTAGCTCGGCGGAAACCATCGATATTTCATCCAAAATGAGGTAGCATACATGCTTCCATATTGCTTCAAGGTCCCCTTGCTTTGCCACATTAACTTTCCCCGGCAAGAAGGTTAATGCATGAATGGTATACCCTTCAATCAATATTGCTGCACAACCAGTTGGGGCACTGAGGAGTAGGTTTTCCGGACAACCGCAACATCTGAACAGGGCCATAATAGCTTTAATAACATGACTTTTCCCAGATCTGCCAATCCCTGTGACGAGTAGCATCATTTGCTCCATGGATGCAGTGGTGAAGTGCTCGGTGACGATCCTGAACGCACGTGACTGTTCTTCATTGGCATCCAGGTTAAACTCTTGATGGATGGCATTTACAGCATTGGCCAGTTCAACGTTGCTCATTCGACAGGGGGTAATGTTCTCAGGGACAATGTTGTCAACCAAGTTGCTAACTTGGAGGTGGGGATCGGTCACGAAGTGTCACGTGGTGGATGAAGGACAAAGTTAGTCGATGTTGATTCAAGGACATTTCTTCCCCTTCTCCTTAGTCATTAGTTGACTATGTCGTTTGATTGTCACCCAGTCACCATCAGATATTTCTGTGCAGGTTCCTTGGATGCTTTGAGCATGGTGTTCTGCATCATCACCAGCAGATTGGGCAATGTTAAGCACCTCCACTTCATTGTCGGGCAATGATGATGAGGTCCCACCTGAATCGTCAGCTTCTGCGTCGTCACGAAATGCAATGCTGGCATCCACAATATTGTCATCTTGCTCAAGTAATTCTGAGAGTGGACCACTGTTGATAGCTAACTTGGAGTCATCATCATCATGTACAGGAGGAACTCCATTCAATTGATTGGTGAGCATTGTGTTAGCAGTTGCCCTGACATCCCGACATTCAGCATCCACCTCCATATTTGCCATCAGAGTATGGCAATAGGGTGAAAAATTTGTTCCTTCGAATGCCTCCTTCCAGCTCAGTCCAATGCCATGAAGGTCATCGTAACCACACCAGGGCGTGAACAAAAGGAGCAAGTACTGGTAGTATTCTTCATCATGATCGAAATTGCCATTGCGTCTTGGCAACGCATCGCCAATGACAACTGGGATAACTGGACATGACTGCAATGCAATGTCATGGGAGTTGGTCTGTGGATGACACATTGAGGAAAATGCAGCATGCAAGGCATGCTGCAAATGGCTCCGTTGCTGTTCTGTTTCTTCTTGCGGCCACTGGTTGTCAGAGTCCTGATCATCATCATCATTATAGTGATTAGTTTGTTTCACAGGCCTCTTGGCAACCTAAGTAGAAATGATCACGGTGTGTGCAGGAAACTATGTACATGCCATACCTTGCATGTACACTCGAAAAACTCCCAAACAGACAAGTTGTCAAATGACGTGCAGCTGGGCTGGTACCGATAATCCAACACGTCACTGGCAATGGCAGCCTCACCAGAAGAGACATCTACTAAAACCTCTTCTTCCTGCTGCTGATCGTCCTCCAGATCATCATTACTGTAGCTTCTATCCCGATGAGCAGCGTCGTCTCGGCAAGACCCTTTAAGAAACTCGTAAAAGTGAAAAGATTGGAATCCATGACTACAATAGTAGTCCCCACCACTGACAAAGTAGCTCATAACCTGTTGATGGGAGATCTCTTCCCGTCCCATAAGCATGTTGACGCACTTGGTGATGAGATTGTGATCCTGGGTTGATTGTGGGGTTGAAGAATCGCCATCAAACTTCACCACGTGACTCTTTAATGCAGCACCCAATGTCTGCACACCAGCATGGATTTTAAGGTCACTTTTCGTGATGTAGTCGGTGATATAGTATACCAATGCCTTCGCAGCAGGCCCCAATCCAATGTACTTGATATCCATATTGCTCTGCAAAAGAAACAGAACAATGTTATTGAAGTTGTTGATCCAAGGATGTAAATGGCGAAGTTGAATGGACAATGTTTCATCATCAAGCTGTGTGTGTGGCCATGTCTTCCCATTTATATGCATGTGACAGTGACTGTTGCTTCTGGGCTCATTGTCCTTGAGGTGTTTAAAGCATGTATCGCTATGAACATGCCAGTTACACTTCACAGCAAGTCAAGTAACAAACATTTTGAATTCGTGCCAGAAATGCTCCCTATCAAGGTGATGGACATTGGGTGATTGTTCGATCTGGCAATCGTTCGCTTCGTCGTCCTCAGGTGGTGGCCCGATGGCTGTACAAGCGACAGGCTCAGTTGTGCCCAGTAACTCACAATGGATCAAATCCTCTAGCCACCGAAACATGGCATCACGGAAAGCCGGCTCATTGACCATCCAATTGCGAAGCTCTTGGAGGGGAGGATTTCCTTCGAGCCAAAGAAGCAGATGACAGTGCAAGGTTCCCCTACCCTGCGCCTCAACTGTTCCATAGTAGGCTTTACAGTTGCCAAACAGCCCTTTACCACAACCAAATCTCACAATGACATCAAGAAATGTTTGAATTACGAGATGAAATGCACATGCAGCATGATCTGGATGTTTCGCAACAAATACAGCACAACTGTAGACCGGAAGCGACCGCCAAGTAGTCTCATCCACACCGCCAAGGATGCCGATATTAACAGAGGACAGGTCATGTGGATTCAGGGTTATGAAGAACGCAGGAGTGGAGAAGCGACGAATCAAGGAACAGATTTCATTACGACAGCACAACTTGTAACCTGCTGAGCCTTTCAAATTTCGGGAGAGAATTTGGAGCTGCCGAAGCAAATCAATCACTTGTCGTTCTGTCTCCAAGTTTGCCTTTGAAAATGGGTTGTCGGTCCACTTGTTAGTGATGTCCATGAGATGTGGATGCATGATGTGAAGTTGATCAGCAAGCAACTGATGAGTTGATCCTTTTGTCGAAAATACAGTTTGACGGGAGACATGCTGCTTCTGGATGATGTTCCAACAAATAAATGGAAATGTTGTGTCCCGAGCGAAGAGAGATCTGTATTGCCATAAGAGATACTTAACATGTGCTTCAAACGACAAGCACTGATGAGGGAGACGTGCAGGATGGTGTAGCCCCCCAATTCCCCAAGGATCCAAATGAGGGAATAGAAAGGATAGCAAGCCCGGATGACTGTCGCTGACAAAGCAGGAGCCCGCTTGGGAGTTCAGGAACTGACTGCGATCAAGAGCATAAGCGAGTGCATGTGCTTTCATAGATTCACGGGTATGAGGTAAATGATCACCCAGTGTGTAAGCCATGTTGTCCATCAGCATTTTGTTTTGCAGCGTTGTCCAGTCCTCAGACCCATCTTCCTCGCCTGCAATACTCGTCCCACCAATGTGTTCAACTTGCATGCACTGAAGAACAGCTTTGTCCGATGATGCATCTGAAGGCACGAATAATGCATTCAAGCACTCCTCGCTGTAGTGAACGCCACCTGCTTGATACCATTCATTATGGTTTACCAAGAAATTGATCATCTGAACAATGTTGCTCTTGTGAACAAGGACCAGGCCAAAGTGTTTCAAAGTCTCTGCCGTAGGTTTTTTCCCTGCTCCAGAAAAAAGGACACAGACCGTGTCACGAATATTGTCCACGGATGGGGGTAGGATGTTGCACAAAGGACCAGGATCTTGCAGGAAAATAGCTACATTTCCACGATTAAACCATTGGGCACTCTCTTCAGGGACGTAACCACCACGATGGCCTCACTGTATGAAATGATGAGTCACAGTCAACGATCAAGAGCATGTGATAAGCAACAGCCCAAATGGGGATGCGGAACGAAATGTGTCCTGTACATCTCCTGGGAGCCGTTCCATCCCATAGTACAGGAAGTTGGCAAGCGAAAACCTCGGTTGACGTGGAGGATTAGCACGCAATGATTGCCGACATGCAAGACACATGTGGATGCCCCCCAGGGACCAATGAGTCAGCATTCTGTCAGGACAAAGAATTGCCTTTCAATAACATCCTAGGTCATACGATTGGGGCAGAACAGCATCAGGGAGGCAGTCATTGCACAAAGTAGACAACATCATCGAAGTAGGTGTCACCATTGACAGGCAACAGAAATCCCCACCCGCAAACGGTGCAAGCAGACTCCTCCACACAAGCAGGTGCCATTCGTTCCTGCCACTCCCTAATGATGTTAAGCTTATCACCAGGAGTTGGAGCATCAGGAAAAGTCATCAAGGAAGGTTGTCTGATGTCACTCACATGCACAGCATCCTGCTGACACTGACTGCATCCAATGTTCGCCTGTGGCTGAGAAGCATGAGCACATTCCGAAGGACCACTCGCACGCTGTGAAAAAACGTGATGTTCGCGTGAACAGTTCTGCAAGGCATTGACAGGCAGAGGATCATCAAGCTGAATCTGCATAACATTTTGATGGGGGCGGGTAATCTGGCCAAAGCGAAGGTACCGTGAGGGACATGTGCAAGAACGATGTGAACGTAAGATGTTGAGCAGTACCAGACGATTATCACCAGTAGTGCAATGCAAACCATGTGCGCGGGCAATAGTCTGCAACTGCTGATGAGTGAGAAACTGAAATTGCTCCACCAAAGTCACGATACACGGCACGAAAACAGGGAGATCTGGCCCCGATGGATAAACCAACATCAATTCCAATATATCCGATGAGACAGCAAGAAACTGAAAATGTTGCCTCAAGAGGCTGTAACTGACTAGTGACGGTGACAAAGGGGGTTGGCAATCCACAACAATTCAGAAACCAGCTGGATGGGACACTATGATATGTTCAATACGTGTTGAAGGGCCCAATGAACGACTTACTGATAAGAAAGTAAAAGAACCACCACAACACAGCCACTGCAGTTTGAGAGACAACGAACAGTCTTCCTCGCTCTTCCTCGAAGACAGAAATAAGGAAAGGCAGACTCCGAAAAGCATCCAACAATCAACTTGTGTGAAAGGGTCAAACGATAGACTCACCGAAGATGAGCACAATACCCAAAAGTGACAGTCACAGAAACTCAAAAAAAAGGAGAGGGCGAGAACTCAAAGCATTGGTGCAGGTTAGGAGCCAAGGGCGTAGCCAAAAAGCTAGGGGACCACGAAAATTGCCAGCAAAGAGGGGTCCATCTCAAAAAAGCAACAGATGAAACGAAATTCCCACGGAAACATGCGTTGACAAACCTGAACCCTTACAGGTCCAGGAATTGTGCTGCACTATGAAACACTACAGTATTACACTATAGTGCAATATAATACTTATGATAGTCAGAGTAAATATTGCATCACCCTTTGACTCTAATTAGAGTCAAATTATGCACTATATTGACATGATAGCCTGTTCAGCCAGTATTGGAACTGTCTGTGGAGCTTTTTCAATCACCTACTACTGCTGGTGACTTGGTTGAATGGTACTGTGGTCACCACAAACACATCCTGTGCAATTGCATACTGTTGGTGAGGAGATTGTAGTTGTTGAAAGGACACGTACTTGATGTCACATGACCTGCTTATATAATCAGTAATAGTAGTATATAAGACTCTGCTGAGTCTGAATATGAATATAACTCTCTTGATTCCAAACCGCTATCATCTCTGAGTAACTCCCTCCAAAGGTAATGCCCTAGAGTAGATTCCCTCTACCTGACATTCACATCAGGTAGACGCTATTGCAACAGGTTATGAGCCCCGAAGCTCTACGTTCGGGACAGACTGTATGTCCCCCCGAACGGTATCTTCTCATGGGTGAATACCTTTGGACATAGGCTGTCCTGTGCGGAAACGCCGGACACCCTAGTTGTGCGGCAATGCCCTGGGGTAACAGCCATCAGACTACAGATGTAGGGGGTCGCTATAACCCTACATTCTAGAAAGCTCTGACTGTTCAGCGATGTGGTCTTTTCTCGCTCCCTTCACCGGTACTTATGCTGACACGTCACCTTTACAGATCCTACTGACAATGTCTTCTTCCACCCTCGCAACCATTCCCAAAATGAACGGCACCAACTATAAGCATTGGGCCCAGGACATGGAGTCCTATATCCATGCATCTGGCGCCTGGCAAAGGGCCATGCACAAGACCCGCCCTGCTGACACCGAGCCTGAGGCTCAGGAGAAGTGGGACGAGAACGATGACAGAGCCCTCAGCTCCATCCGTCTCCACCTTGAACCACAGATCGCCTCCCTCCACGCTCACCAGTCCACCACTCTCAACCTCTGGACCGCCCTCAAGGCCCAGTATACCAAGGCCTCTATGGCCTCCGCCTACACCGAGTGGAAAAACATGATGGGGATTACCTTCCCCGACAACAATCATCCTGGCCCATCCTTCGGCAAACTCAATGCCAGCTTCGCCTCCCTCGAGGAGCTCTAGCACAAGGTGCTGGACAACCTCAAGGCTCTGATAACGGTAGCCAAGCTACCCAAGTATGCGGAAACGCTACATCAGACCCTCAACGCCGAGATCAACCTCTCGCCCACCACCGCCGCTTCTAACAAGGTCCTCTCCATGGCCGACCTGGAGACCACTCTCACCACTGCCTGGCAGCACTATCTCACTCGTCGCCCCCCGCCTCGCGCACAGGCCAACAAGGTCTCCAACATCTGTCACCAAAACGGTGACCCCAACTTCAAGCAGCAGCAGAAGAAGGAGGAGAACTCGTCTGATAAAAAGGACGAGAATAAGGACAAGGGGAAGAAGCGCCGCCAGGGCAAGCGCTCTGAAGAGGGGGAGAAGAAGTGGAAGGATTGTGCGGCCACCGCCACCGAATCATCCTCTGCCTCGTTCGCCTTTGCGAACGTACTCATGGAGCCCGCCGTCCTCAAACCGGCCTCCACCATCTTCACTGAGCCCGCTGCTGACCCCCACGCTCTCGCGCATACCACCGGCGTGCCCTATTACGGGCCCCCCGCCTTCCCTCAGGTCATCCAGACCATCGACCTCGCCTGACGAATTGGAGTCACCCCCACTCCACAAACCGTCCGCACCCTCAAGCCGGTTGCCACCCGATGTCACCAACACCACCAGCGCATCCACTCCGCCTTTGCAGAAGTTGGTGCCTTTGGCGAACCCGCCTCGGTCTCCCTCCTTGAAAGGATGGAAGAGACTCCTCGTATCATCGTTCTCAATGACAGTGATGACGAGATGGAGGACCAGCTCGACGAAGAGGATGAGGACATGGTGTCCCTCGACATCGTCGAGCACGATGAGTACCTGGAGCGCTTCTGGGACGAGACAATTCTTTGGTCCGTACCTCTCTTTCTTTGTCCATCTCTCGCAGGCACTGACGCGCGGATTTTTTTGCCTCAGAATTCATATAATATGTACACGCCTGTAGTAGATAGCGATAAATCTATTACACTTCCTCCTTTCTCTATGTGTGATCGCTGTAACAAGCAAACCAAGAGTAAAGGAAAAGAAAGAGATCACACCAGTCACCGTCCACCACCAGACATGTGGCTCCTGGATTCAGGAGCTTCGTCCCATTACACCAACGACCTAAACGATCTGGTTGAGTACACACCGTTTCTATTACCAACCTACTCCCAGATGGCAAATGGTTGTGCGACCATTTTAGGCAAAGGAACAGCGGTCATACGCTACCAAGGTAGACTTGTGCGGTTATCGGCAGTTATTTACATGCCATCCTGTACTGTAAAACTCATATCTATGGGTACCTTACTTACCGACGCCTGTATGTCGCTTCAGACCACTCCTGGTCATATCAATATCATTGATCGCTGCACGAAATGAATGGTACTAAGTTTCCACTCCCATGGCGACACAATGTACTGGATACGTGCACCCATTGTTTGTCCTCATGCTGACTTAGCGTCGATGACCTCTGTGGACTATGAACTCCTTCACCGCCATTTAGGCCACCCCTCGCGCGAAGTGCTCCACGCAGCTAAGAAGCACATTAAAGACTTTCCAGACGTGGACATCCCATCCACTGTTCCCATCTGTCCCGGATGCGAGATGGGCAAACAGCCCAACTGTACTTTTCCTCACAGTGAGAAACGCACAAGCGCTCCCTTTGAGTTAATTCATTCTGACCTCAAATCGTTTGAAATCGAATCGTACCATAAGTACAAGTACGCAGTCGTCTTTTATGATGACTATACATCCATGGCCTGGCTGGTCCTCATTAA
>JBBPJQ010000769.1:0-16932 GCA_038088795.1 Boletus rex-veris
GACGGAGGAGGATCTCTCTCGATTCAAATCTTTATACCTCGTTCACCCATGGGTTGATTTTCTCCTCGACCGACAGCCTGTGGGAAGTATATTGGAGACATTACCCGAGGAGAGCACAGATGACCAACCTTCTACAATAGGCGAACTGCCTTCACTCCCAGGTCCTTCCACTACCCCCTTGGTGGCCCCGCGTTCACGCACGGCGCGGCTCGCCTCTCGCTTTGGTTTGTCGTTTGGTAGACAGGCCGCCACGCGGCTGCGAGATGGAGATGGCGCATCTCTTCGGCCACCCTCGTCTCTATCACAGACAGACAAGCAGACGCGCGCGCTCCGTATGCTTGCTCGACTGAGTCAACCATTTAGCGCGTTGTTGCTCACACCAAGCGGCAACGTCGCAGCATACAGGAGAGTCGCTACGGAGAAGGCGATCACCGTCCAGGTAGAGGAGATCACGCCGGCGGTGTTGAACAAGCTGATAGAGGGTGTCTCTGTACTGGATGTGCTTTGATGACGACCATTCACGTACGCGACGCTCGTGTGCGTTTGAGGTGCATCCATTTCTATTCAAGCGTATCAGGACATTGAGCGCACTCGAAGCAATTATTTAATCTTGTCGATATTCTCGTGTACAATGAATAGCGGGTCTAAAATGTATCAGATTCATCGGACTTGGCTCCAGAGGCTTTGCGAGATGACACCACGGTACCGTGCCATCAACCAGTGATTACGCTACTAGTAGCAGAGCAGACCTCGGACGGTCTACCATCACCTCCAGGTGTGCACACCGAGTTGGAACACACCAAGGACATAATAATCACCGTATACAAGGCGTTCTTAGTAATCTAGAAAATCCCAAAAAGGTCAGAGTATCTGGCGACGGGGAATTGTAAGACTTTTGGAACAGTCGGGGAAGCACTTGCGCTGATGAATGATTTTGCATGGCACGGAAACCAAGTGAAATTCGTACTAGCAGGCTGCAGGCATGTTGTTCACGGGTTACGGTGGTGTCATTGGCACGATCATGTGGTGGTCGATCATCGACGAGATCATAGCGCCGCTCGCCGCAAGCAATTGTTTGAGAATGGCACGACGGAGGATTATCGGGAGGATGCACCACTCCATGACGCTATTGGACGTCTTCGAGAGAGCAGGACTGCGTCGTTCGACGAGTGGATTCCGTTCATCCATGTGGGTCTTTGATTCGACGTATTCGGGTGTCTTCATATCTGTGACTATGACGACTTGGTGTGTTATATGCATTGTCATTACAAGAATATCGAAACAAGTACAAGGGAACAATTCCCCGTTGAAAAGAAGGGAGGAAGGAATAGACTAGCAATGACCCGCGGTCGTTCACTGTAGAAGAGGCATCAGTCAGAGGTTGAAGCTTCCGCCAAGCTGATGTGGGTGCAGTGGCCACATTCAGTTTGGTGAGGAGTAGGTCGGTCCGACCCGGATGCCAGTGCCTCTGGTAGGCGGAGCATACGGGGCGTCGTTATCACGATTCGGTATGTGCCTGTCAGGTTCAGGTGTGGCGGGTTCTGAGTCGTGAGCCCAATGTTCTGGTACCCGGTTGTATCCACGACAAAGGTAATGACATCTGACATGGCAATCATGATATATGTTATGCCAGATAGTTTCCTAGCTGAACGTGCGTCAGTAACCTGAGATGCGACAGAAGTTCGACCCCCGCTTGGATGTGGATGCCTGTGGGCCGATATTATCCGAGTAGCTGTGATTTTTATGTTCTCGCGTTCCTTTGATCGCCTCCCTAGGATACATCTACGCTGATCGATCTAGTACCACAGGCACCAACTTCATCAATGAACGGAAAGGACGAGCCGCCCGACTTGCCAATTGGCACCGTCTTTACAGTGCACGTTGACTGACGCGTCCAAAAGGGAATATTTGACGAGTGTTTGAAACTCCGTTTGTTTCATGAAACCAAGTTTGACTTGACGCCAAAAGCGCTTTCCTTGTTCACTCCAACGTCGTCACCGGTCGCGACGTCGACGACGGCCATGGATTTCCAGTTCGATCAGGTCTTTCCAGGCGACCACAATTTCTACGATGTTACTCAGATGTTCGCCGACGCTGCTGCAGGTAATACACACACGACTACATCCATACCGTCTCATTCACCTTACGGCCATAAGATATGCCTTCCGGGGGACTCGTGTTGGCCAAAGACTTCACCCTACAAGACGCGATGGCAGCCTTTGAAGTAGGTAGCACGTTTCTTGGCCACACGTATCGGCTCAGGCTCGATCAAAGATTGGTGAACCTCGGTTCGACAGCGGCCTAGCGCTCATGGACCAAACGCGCCCTGTCTTTGATCCCCTCGAGCCGTTGCTGCCGGAAGAAGTGTGCTGGATGATAGATCGCTCTTTTGCCTGTGAGGTGAATGATCAGATACATGCATATGTTCTATGCCTGGTATTCATGGCCCGTCATGCCCCAGATGCAGTGGCATACTGGCTATACGCTTTCGCAAACGATATTCTCGTTTTTGCATGTCCATGCTCTGAGAGAAACTGACCCAGAGCTGATACCGGCAGATCAAGTTGGAGAGATCGACCACACGCGGCCACTTGAGCTTGTCACTATTGTTCTCAGAGCCTCCGTGTATGGCTTGCTCAAATCGTGCGATCTCTCGTGGAGAGAGCTTAACAAGGGGAATGTGTATGATGTCCGTCTTATGATATGCTTTCACGTACTACATCCTTATGATGGTTTCACAGACGGAGGATTGGCAAAGCGAAAAGTGCGACGTGCCCTTGGCGGAGGCCATACCCGTGACCTATATTCAAGCCGAGTTAGAACGTGCTTGTACCTGGCTAGATGGTTCCTTCCAAGGTAATTCCCAGTAATGTGTTATCGTACTTGACTGATCTGTGCAGCGTCGTCGACTTGGAAGGATGCACTACGTGATCGACTCGTGCTACGCAAGGTTCAAACTTTGATGTTTATAACTTGTCTATTTTACTGACATCGTATTAGACACTGATCGAACTCTTATTGGCCCAGTTGGCCAAGGAATACAACCGTTTTCCTTTGCTCGTCAATACTGCACGTGAACTAGTACAAAAAATACGCCAAACACCGCCTCCAGAGCCTGGGCCTGATTCACCGGCATCGCGCGCCTTCGATCCCCAATTTGCCCGAGTTCTTGTGTCATTTATACCCCTCCATGATATCCGGTTACCCGACCAGGACACCGTGTGGAACAAACTGGCAGTGCTTCTGGACTCTCTAGACCAGCTCAGCACCTTGGCAGGTGTATCGGATCTCTCAACCTGGAAGGTCGTTACAATCAGATTGACAGAGTACTACTTGGCTGATTTCCGTCTCAGATCATGGGGCATGTCCAATCATGGTTGTCGAAACCAGATCGACGTCTGCCATATATCCGGTCCGCATGTCAGGTAGACCTTCCAAACATGTCCTATTTTCTTCCCCTAAGCAACGCATTTCTAGTCGACCCTCTTTGAGGATGGACTAGTGTTCAACAAATACACGCAAAAGCACGTCGTGGATTGCTTTTTCATGGAGAACTGCGAGATATCTTATGATTCATTTATTGATATGGTTGGCCGCCGTTGGAAAGGTCCACAGGTGTCCCCGTTGGCACATCTTGAGCGCTCGATTATCGAGGTACGTGCGAACCCTGACGTACCCCTGTTTTTGTTCTCGAACTCGCGCCTCTGACTAGCTTGAGCTCGGCTACATCAAAGCTCTGTGGTACAATCCTGCGCGACGGCGTAGATATTGCATGAAGTCGCTGCTTGACTGGCACGCACTTTATGCGCTACTTCTAGATATTAAAAACAACTTTGAGCCCTGGGTATGCACTGCTATCGGTGCTCATAGTGATGTCCATCTGACGGTCATTACAGCCAGACCCGGACCCCTTACCTAGAGTGTGCACCACTGTCTTGGTGCGGAGGCTGTCGGTCATACGCGAAGTGATCTATTCCGGGACACAGTTGTCACTCTACTCTGCTGAGGAGCGCGTGTTTGCCTACTGGTACGCTTCTCAGGTCCTGGATATGCAACTTTCTTGTATGGACGAACTCATACCGGGGCTACAAGGTAAGCAACACTGCTGCTGCAATGCTGCCGTGTGCTTTATCTCGTCCACCAGGATCACCTGCGTTCGACGAGTATCAGTTTCAGTCCATTTTTCTGACCGCTTTACAAGCGATATCGTTGGTTGTCTTTTCGGTCTGTACCCCGATTCTATCCATCGTCCATTCACTTGACACGAGTCGGGATAATAGGTCTCTTTGAAAAATTTGGGCACATCCTGGCAACGCATGCGACTCAACTGTATTCGTCGATACAAATGGGCATTTATAGACGAATACGATGATATAGAGCAACTGCCCATCGGTCATCCCAATTTTCTCAAGTTTACAGCCGCTTGTTCAGCGATCCAGCAGGTATGATGCTGAGCCTTTTCGTTGGCGTTGGGCTGACGATATTTGGTGTGACAAGGACCGCGATTACTCTCCTGTGGGACAGATCCGACTCGCCGGCGTGCTTCTGGAGGAGTTGGTTGCCTCTTCAGAGGGTTGGACAGGACCCTGGGTCGAGGAACGCAAGCAGGTACACCCCGTGTCTGTCCAGCGTTCCCCGTCGCTGACGCTGTGCAAATGCCAGTCCATACAGGGCCTACGCGATGTCTGCCAGGGTCTGGAGAAGCTTCCCGCGTCCATGTCAGAGGCGAGCGCGTGGGACATGTCTGTGTTGACCTGGGATCCCGACGTCCATCCTTGGTTTCCGTACATTCCAAAGTCTCATTGATTTTTTATGATTTCCTTTTTGGGTTAGACGAGTAGAAGTTGTAGTGACCTTGGCACTTTGTAGTAGACAACTCGGATCATCATCCTAGGCTGCACGAACGGACTTACACGAACGCTTCGACGACGCAAGGAACGTAAGAAGCTGTATTGGATCACTGGCCCGCATGTGTGCGGCGAGGCGAAGAACCTCGACGCGGTTGGCGCGGTTAGCGGCCAAGGCGAGTCCGTATCATAGCGGGGTGACGCTCTACGAGGCTAGGGATAACTTCGACTTGGAGGTTCAGGCCCAGGCTGGGCCGTCCAACACACGAGGATTGCGTCGCGTCAAGCCAGAGTCCACGGATGCACCAGGGCCGAGCGACAGCAGGCAAGGCGCACGTAGCACCGCAAAGAAGTCGAGACCCGCCACACGGCAGCCAAGTGTCAAACCAGAGCTCCTAGAAGAAGGTGACGCTGACCACGAAGCGTCGCCCCCAAAGCCCAAGCCAACGCGCAAGTCTAAGCAGAAAACGGTCGCGCAGCGTCTAGAAACCCCACACCCCACGCCTGCCAACTGGGCTGACGCCTATGCCGCAATCAAGGCGATGCGTGCGCGGATTGTAGCGCCGGTGGATACGATGGGATGTGATCGAGCACAGTTTGGGGAACGGGAGCCCAAGGTGAGTTTTTTGGGTTTGGGTGGTTTTACTTTGGTCGTGGTGTATTCCTCCCTTTGCGTCTCTTCGTCTTTCTCTCCCTTGACTTTTCGTTGTTCTATTACTACTTTCGGGTCTTTTCCATGCTGATTCCATTGACTTTTTTTTGGGTCCCAGAATCAACGTTTCGCGACGCTCGTGTCGTTGATGCTCTCCTCACAGACCAAGGACGAAGTGACCGACGCTGCGGTGGCCAAACTCCGCACCGCACTCGGCGGGGCGCTGTCCGTACAAGCCGTCTTGGACGCCGACGAAGCCGACATCTCGGAGGCGATTGCCAAGGTGGGATTTTGGAGGCGAAAGACGCAGTGCGTGTCTCTGTGTGCCGTCCAGACTGGGTCGCTCATTTGGTTGACGACAATCGTCACGAAATAGGTACATCAAACAGACCGCTCAGAGGTTACACGACGCGTTCGACGCCGACGTTCCCAAGACGGTGGAGGAGCTGTGTTCGCTCCCTGGTGTGGGGCCCAAGATGGCGTTTCTGACGCTCCAAGTGGCGTGGCACTTGTGCGTCTGTTTCTTTGCCATGTAATGTATATGTCTTGAATACTTATGGCCGAGCTTCATTGCATCGTGTTTAGAAACGTGGGCATCGGCGTCGACGTGCACGTACACCGGATTACGAACCGGTTAGGATGGCACGTCCGACCGACAAAGAACCCCGAAAAGACAAGGTGCGTTACGTTGCCCTCTCCTCTCTTGTCTCCACACCGTGCCAATCAAACGGACAACACGCAGGGTCAATCTCGAATCGTGGCTGCCCAAGGACTTGCACGGCGAGATCAACCATTTGCTCGTTGGATTTGGACAGGTGCGTTGTTGGCACGTTGGTCTCTCTTTTTGATCCCCGGATCCGTGCTCTATTCTTCGGGATTGCGATAAAAGATTGACCTGCGCCATAGACAATTTGCCTCCCCGTAAAACCCAAATGCGGTGACTGTACGTTGAGCGCTGCCGCTCTGTGTCCGAGTGCACAGAGCGCCAAGACTAGGACCAAGACGTCGAAAACTGCTGTTCGAACGGGGTCTGGATCGCCCAAGGAAGAGGACATCCAAGAGGGATCTGGACCCAAGATGGAGATCAAGATTGAGACGGAACGACCGAGGGACAGGGAGAACATGGAGAGCGGTCTCGTCAAAGAAGAGGTGTAGCTATGGCCAACGCTCGAGGAAGCGCTCGTCCGGTTGGCAGGCTGAATGCTCCAAATGAACCGCGCGGCGCGGCATTTGCCACCCTCGTTTTTCTCCAAACTAAGTACTGAGGGTTGGTCATACCTTGGTCGAGAGCAATCCGGGGGAGTCCAGACGCAATCGAGCAAGTAATGATGCTATCGCCGATATCATCATGATACACATATGGAGACGTCACGACCAAATTTATCTGCGTACATAACGAGATAGGAGCACAAGATATACATACACCCTACACTCTGAACAGTAAACCTACACGAATCCACTCGTTATTTAGAACGCACGATGCATACCGCCGCCGCCCATCTACGTGCTCTCAGCCTGCTCCAGGTCAACAGCACGCCTATGCATCACATCTGCCTCTTCGAGATCACTCCGCTCCCCGTAGCGCTCGAACCGCGCCTTGAGCGCATTACCAAGGTTAACCAGATACCCAGGCTTGTCAGGGTCCCCATCCGGCGCGAGGTCCACAGCATCCCTCAACGCCGACACCGCGTCCTCGAGATCCGTCACTTCCCCAAGGCGCTCGAAACGTTTCGAGAACCGGTTGCCGAGGTTGTAGAGATACATGGGCTTGTCGGGGTGATCACGCGGCGCGAGGTCGACAGCCTCCCTATGCCTCGCAATCGAGTCGTTAAGATCGGTGAACTCCCCGAGGTGCTCAAAACGCGTGGACAACGTGTTACCGAGCGCGTCGAGATACTTGGGCTTGTCGGTGTGATCAGCGCTGGGAGGGGTGAGGTCCACGGCATCCTTGAATGCCGAAATGGCGTCGTCGAGATGTGTTGGCTCACTAAACCGCTCGAAACGAATGACAAACGAGTTGGCAAGGTTGCCGAGCAACATGGGCTTGTTGGGATCGCCGTGAGGGGTGAGGTCAACGGCACCCTTGTAGCTCGAAACTGCGTCCTCGAGATCACCCTGGTCGCCATGGTGCTCGAAACGAACGAGAAGGGTGTTGCTGAGTCTGTTGAGATACTCGGGCTTGTAAGGGTTACCATGTGGGGTGAGGTCAACAGCATCCTTGTACCTCGAGAGTGCGTTCTCGAGATCGCTCTGGTCCCCGAAACGCTCGAAACGAGTGAAAAAGGAGCGGCCGAGGTCAATAAGATACCCGGGCTTGCCAGGATGATCACGAGGGGCGAGGTCAATAATACCCTTGAGCGTCGAAATGGCTTCCTCGAGATCACTCTGCTTCCCGAGGCTTTCGAAGCGAACTTTGAGGGTGCTGCCAAGCTCGTGGAGATACACCATCTTGCTAGGGTGATCATGAGGGATGAGGTCAACGGCATTTCTGAGGGAAGAAATTGCCTCCTCGAGATCACTATCCTCCTCAATGCACTCAAAACGAGTGAGGAAGGTATTGCCAAGGCTATTAAAACAGCCAGGCTTGTCGGGGTGATCATCAGGGGTGAGGTCCAGAGCAGCCTTGTGCCTTGAAAGTGCTTCCTCGATATCACTCTGCTCCTCGAGGCGCTTAAAACGGGCTGCAAAGCAGGTGCCAAGATTGCGAAGGCATTGGGCCTTGTGCGGGTGGCCATGAGGGGCGAGGTCAACGGCATTTCCCAGCGTCGAAATTGCATCTCCAAGATCTGTCAGCTCCCCGGAGCACTCGAAACGAGTTCTGAGAGCATTGCCAAGGTTGTTCATGTACCAGGGCTTGTGGGGGTGACCATGAGGGGTAAGGTCAACAGCCTTTCTGAGCGCTGAAATTGCCTCGTCAAGATCGCTCTGCTCTTCAAGCTGTTCAAAGCGAATGAGGAAGGAATTGCCAAGATTATTAACATAACTCCGTTTGTCAGGGTGATCATCAGGGGCGAGGTTAACAGCATCCCTGTGCTTCAAAAGTGCCTCCTCCATATCGCTCTGCTCCCCAAGGCGCTCGAACCGAGCTTTAAAGCAGTTTCCAAGGTGGTTGAGACAGGAGGGTTTGTGAGGGTGGCCATCGGGAATGTGGTCAACTGCGTTCTCAAGCGCCGAGATTGCGTCTACCAAATCCGTCAGCTCCCCGACGCACCCGAAATGACGTTCGAGGGAATTGCCAAGGTTGTTGAGATACAGGGGCTTGAGAGGATGGTCATGAGGCGTGAGGTCAACGGCTTTTCTATGCCTCGAAAGTGCATCCTCGAGATCCTTCAGCTCCCCAAGGCGGTCGAAACGAGCGTAAAAGGAGTTTCCAAGGTTGCTAATACGGGCGGGCTTGTCAGGGTGATCATCGGGGGTGAGGTCAACAGCATCTCTTCGCCTCGAAATTGCATCCTCGAGATCAGGCAGCTCCCCGAGGTGCTCGAAACGAGCTCTGAAGGCATTCCCGAGGTCATAAATACGGGTAGGCTTATCAGGGTGACCATCCATGGTGAAGTCAACGGCATCCCTGAGCACCGAAATTGCGTCGTCGAGATCGCTCTGTTCCTCAAGGCGTTCGAAAAGAGCGAGCAAGGAATTGCCGAGGATGTGAAGATACACTGGCTTGTCGGGGCGATCACGAGGGGTGAGGTCAGCAGCATCTCTTCGTTTCGAAATTGCGTCCTTGAGATCGCTCAGCTCCCCGAGGCCCTGGAAACGGGCCTCGAAGGAGCTCCCGAGTTGGTTGAGGTACACGGGTTTGGCAGGGTCACCATGAGGCGTGAGGTCAAGAGCATTCTTGAGCGTCAAGATTGCGTCTCTGAGATCACTGGGTTTCTGGAAGTGGTAGAATCGATACATCAATGCCACCCCAAGAGCCGCCAAATCCATGCATTTCCAGACATTGGAATCCGGAGTAGACTTGGATTGCTCCAGAATTGCGATCGCATGTTGCAGGTCGGCTGGATCTCCGGACTGTTCGAAGCCGGCCAATAGCTGGACGCCTGAAACACAATCCCCCTCTGTGGTGGGTGAAGATGCAGCTTGCTCCACCGCCTGAACTGGACCCACACTCCGTCCGGGATGCAGTTGCACCATCAAATTCGCAGCCCGCTTTTCATGACACTCTGTTATGCTTAGTTCTATGGCTAGTTCAAGATCGATACGCGAGCCTGTGAGGTCATTAGCAATCTTTGTAGACTGTATAGAGAACGGGATCCATACGCGCAACAACCGTTTTCTCGTCCTCGACCGCACGTGTTGCGAGGCGTTTTTTTCCTTTCTTTCTTTTTTTTTTTAATCCGTCGCTGGACGCTTGTATGCTATCCTGCAGGATAGTTTAGTCGGCAAATTGGTAAGTAGCTAGGCCACAATACCGACAGTCAGAGTACTATCTGGCGACGTCCTGCAACCATCAGCCCTGAGACTACCAGACGTCTCCGATTCGGGTCGTGATCGTTCTTCTCCGGTGCCCAATTTGCTGGTCATAACGTTGAAAGCAAGTAGTGAGCTGCTGAACTTGAAGCTTGAAGGGTGACACACCTGGAGCGCTTGGCTTTTATTTGAGCAAAATTAACCGACGTGTAGCTGCGGAGTTCAACCCCAACTTAGGGCAGTGCTGTATGGCAGTGACCCACCGCGTTCCGCGTCCCTCGTTACCGCGCTCCACGCATCTGTCGAGCAGCTGAAATGAACGCTTAGTGCAGCTATAGTTTGACAGCTTACAGGAGGTTACGTGCCTTGGTTCGCAACTCTCTGATGGGTGGAAATGCAAAGAATTATTAGGGGAGAAGTAGCAGGCTTCCTTCACCCCGCCGCTTCGAGTGTGGGGCGACGATGATCTGTAGTGCTGGAAAAGTCCGAGTGGCTGTACGGTATTTTAGACACCTGCAAGAAAACATTGGTAAAAACCACAGCCACAGGGGCGACAGGCTCTCCCGAGCAGGTACAGCCACTGTTAGATACTACATTCATCACGTTGAATATACGAGCGGAATCGACCCGTCATGACAGGTTCATCGCCATATCTCAAAATTGCTTTTTGAGACGGACGCATCTCTCCCAGACGGCCAACCATGCTGCGTAGCGAACGGGTGAAGGTGGGTCTGCAGTCGCCCGAGCCTCGATCGTTTCTTTACAAGCAACAGTGTCATGAGAACCGACTAGATCGCGCTTCACAAGGCACCACAGACAGAACTTGAACAAGCGGATTGAACGCTCACCAAGACCAACAGAGAGACTGCATCCTGATACGCCTCTCCCGCATAATTCACTATCCACTCGCGATACGGATTACCTTCCCGCTTGACCCATGCATCTGGCTTTGCAGCCTCTTTTTCGAGCCAGAAACCAACCTCGCCGTATCCGAGGAGGCATGCGGCGAGCGCCACCAAGAGTTTGGTCGTGTCGCCTGCGCAGAGAAACATCAAACGTGTCCACGATGGCGCATCATAGTTGGCGGGGGAGGCGCTTCACAGACGTACCTTGTAAACCAACATCGATGAGAAACGCACCGTACGCCATCGTCGCCGGGGACTCGGACGTTCTCTCCAGTTCTTCTAACGTGAAGCCAAACTTGGCGCAATAGGATACATGCATCGTCTTCTCATCAGCGATGTGTTGCATCACCTTTGCCGCGGATGAGATTGGCGCAAAGTCGTGGGACTTGGCTGCGAGTAGTCTAGGTGTTCATGTCGACACAGATTCTTGAAAGTATCGGAAAAAGAAGCAAGAGACCTACGCGCATGCTCTCGGATAATGATAGTCTTGCCTGAGCCAAAGGGGTAAAGATCGACGCATATAGACATTGAAACGTGCATACTTTATAAAATGGATAAACAACGCTCTGTCAAGCGTACCCTTGCCCAGTTGGACTATGATATGATTTCATGATCCAGCGAGCACGTACTCCATGAAAAGGACATGCTTACGGTTGAACGACGAGCCTCGATACGGAGTAGAGGTGATTCAATGGGTGGTGCGGTCTCGATGCCGAGATAAGTGTACAAGGTAGCTTGCGCGGTGGCGTCCTGCACTGCAAAGGTATGAGAAAGGAGAACCCTTCGCGACATGGTTGGCAGCATCCTTCACCTGACATTCCATTCCCGAGGGCACACGCGAGCGCTGCACTCGGTGTATACCCTGTCCCATGGGTGCTGTTTGACTGAAAACATGGCGGGTATAGCGTGATCGTCTTGACACCGCGTGTCTTGACATGTCTGGAAAGGATTTCCATATTTTTCCCCAGGAGAAATGCAGGTCGGATATCCAGTGTGATCCCCTCTGGAATCTGAACTTGACGCATCTCCTCTTGCGACACGCTCACATGGCCACCCTTGAGCAACACTGCGTCAGGTCCCAGGCTTAACAAATGCCGCGCTGCGACGAGGATGTCGTCAAGCGACGCGATACGACACGGGAGCGATGGGTGTCTGAGCACAAGTTCCGCTTCTGCCTGGTTTGGCGTGATGACGCGCGCGAGTGGAAACACCTCTTGGATGCCGCATGTCGACGGCGTCTGGTTGCAACAAGACGTGCCCCGACGTCGACATACACATGGGATCGCATATCCTTTGAGCGTCGACGCGACTGCCTGCGTGATTTCGGCACTGAACAACATGCCGGTCCTGATGGCCCGTACGTCAATGTCGTCCAGGACGGACCGTATATACAGAACAAATTGATGATCCATGAGTCGCATGCACGCCAGTAGTGTTTTGGGCCGTCAGCGCCGTCACGACGGTGGTGCCGTAGCACCCATGCGTTGCAAACGTTCTGAGATCAGCCTTGGCGGGGATCGTAAGAGAATGAGCAAGCTGAGGATATGGCTATCGACACACCTGGATACCTGCGCCTCCACTGGAATCACGATAGATACATGATCAGACAAGCTCGCAGAGCGTCTGTCCTGTCTTTTTCAGCGAGCGTTGCTAGGGAAGCTTGTCACCGATTATTCAACGTGAAAGGCTATCGAGTTGATGCAAAGGGGCCACGAGAATTGAGGTCGAACAGTCCATATCATTGCAGTCGTACTTGAGTGAGTTTGATCCAATATTTACAGTAATTATTTTTCTCGAGTGAAATCTTGCATTCTTTGATTGGATGAACATCACGTGCCGGCGCAGCCCGCTAAACGCGAACGAAATTTACCATCCTATCGACAGCCTCATAGATCCCAGACTAGTCTGAACTCCCGACATTGCTCTCGACTGGAAGGTGGCAATTACAACGCCATGCAGTTCACTCGGAGATTCAGACCTGCTGACTTGACGAGACCGCCCTTCCATGTTCTTCCACCCCACGCGCCTCCAAAATACTCCATTTGATCCACAGCGACTTATGTGGACCGTTCCCTACCAATCACTCTGCTCCTCGATCGTTCCGTCCCGATCTCAATCTCAATCTCGGGTCCAGAGCTCTCCTTGATGTCCTCTCCCTTGGGTGATATCGCCGATATCATCATGATACATGTTAACATGGAGATATCGACTGGGCATCCAATTGTGCATGACTACCAGAGATCTTTCTCTGCATGCGTTTCATTTTCTCTGATGATGCAAATATGCAACCTGACTCGGATTCTATCGTCGCTAGGACGCAACGGACGGTCGCACACACGGACGTGGGGTTTCATAGGTTGCCTGTAGACTGGTCATACATTGATGCTGTAAAGTACCAATGTTACATCATGCTGATCGTGGTATGCGACTGTCTCATCTCTTCGATGGGGCCACCAGCCTGGACACATGATGTTAGGCATGAAAGATGAAGATGTTCTCAGTAAACGACATTACCCTCTCAGACGTCCAAACCTCGAAGCGATCCACAGGTTGCCAATGTATGTTCCAGGACGACTCGGATATCCAGTTACACACGACTACAATGCCCGCCCACAGGTGATGCAGAACAAAGAGCATATCTAGATCAACTTCGCCAGTGGCTGCATAATGTGTCATGTGCTGATACGGCTGATCGATTGCGTAAGTTGCGAATACGGGGACCCCAATTGCTGTACAAAAGGCCGGAGGTAGGCAGGTTAGGCAGCATGTCATCTGTAAATACTGCGAGCAATTCATGTCATTCATCCGGTGAACCCTTGCATTCATACTAGATATGCACTTACAGTGGGGAAACAGCTCGTACAAAGTGGTGTACCATGCATAATACAACCCTGCAAGGAATGGGATGTGGTACAGGAGGCGACAAGAGATGCAGATCAAAAGTGGCTTTCGTCTTGCAGCGGTGTATACACCGTAAAAGAGGGTCAAGGCAGCAATGCCAGATAGGAGCCAAAAGAATGTTGGGAAAGGGGACATGTAATTCAAGAGAGAGGAGGATTCCAGGGCCATAAAAAAGGATCATGGCATTGGTAAACATGCTGCCAATTAGGAGTGCCTCGAGGAGGAGGACATGGTACGGTGAGATGCAAGATAGGGGTTTGCACCAGTAATCGTGACATCACATATGGGTAAGATACATCAGCAAATTTGCAAAATGTTGCAATAGCGTCTACCCGACGTAGACACCGGGTAGAGGGGAATCTACTCTAGGGCATTACCTTTGGAGAGGGGGCTCTGAGATGATAGCGGTTAGGGATCAAGAGAGTTATATTTTATATTCAGACTCAGCAGAGTCTTATATACTACTATTTACTGATTATATAAGCAGGTCACGTGACATCAAGTACGTGTCCTTTCAACACAAAAGTCTAATTTTGACTTATCACATCTAATCCAACTTAATTTTTTTGCCAGGCATGGCAAAAGTATGGCAAGCCGAGTTAGACTGCCAAGTTGATTAGACAGCTTCCATGGTGTTCGCTAGAGATACTTATTCAACTTTCGTGTCTTGTGTGACTTAAAACGACTGGACATAATCATGGCACAAAAAAAATTATCATTGGCAACACTGAATATGGAGAAATGACTAAAATGTAATGCATAACATGTTCGACAAGGTCAACAGAGTGCAATTATACTAGCATCCAGCTCGAGATATTCACGGGTCGTGTCACCCCAGATGGTTTCATCGAACTCAAATTTCGGCCCTGGATGGTACTACCATGCCAGCACTGTCGTTGTCTTCGTCTTGCCGCAGTGGTGGTGGTGGGGACACATCGTCGTCGTCGTCGTTTTGGTGGCACGGGTGGTGCTACCGTGCTGGCGCCGTTGTTGTTGTCTGTCTTTTCGCAGCAATGGTGGTGGTGGTGGGGACAGGTCGTCATTTCGGTGGCATGGGTGGTGCTACCGTGACTGCGCCACCGTTGTCTTCATCTTGCCACAGTGGTGGTGGTGGTGACACATTGTTGTTGTTGTTGTCATTGCTGACGTGGGAGCGTGGTTGCAGCGAGAAGGTGAGGGCGGTGTGCGGCGTTATTGTGTGGGGTGGTGGTCATGGCGTCGCACCGTCCAGTGGTGGTGGTGGCGTGATGCCACCATGCTGGCGCCGTCGTTGTCTTATGGTAGTGGTGGTAGTGGTGGTGGTGACATGTTGTTGTCGCCATTTTGGTGGCATGAGTGGTGCCACCATGCCGTCGTCATGTGGGGTGGTGGTCATGGCATCGCGCCATCCAGTGGTAGTGGTGGCGGTAGACGTCGCGTCGTCATCGTCGTCATCGCAGTGGTGGTGGTGGTGGCGGGCGTTGTATTGGTCGTCATCGTGTTGGCAGTGATGGTCACAACATCACGTTGTTGTTGTCACGGTGGTGGCGTTATGTTGGGCGAGCAAAAATTTGCTGTCACACGCTACATTTAGGGCAAGTCGCGGCTGGCCTTGTTGACGCTGCGCTCCTTGAAGTGTGCACGCTGGCCTCAATCGACTCTGGTGTTGCCATTCTTCCATATTGTGCTCTTGCAACATTTCCCCATCCATATGGACGCCGTCCGCATCACTTCTGTGCTCCACTTTGCCCTCAACGTCATTCCTTGCCTTCTGGACCTCTATCTGACGCCCTGGACCTCTATCTCGACATAGCGTGTTCGCATCGATGCTGCGCTGGTTTTCATCGCTGCCATGGTGTATCACATCATGTCCAGCGCTATTGACAACATTTTTGTGGTCCTGAACAAACCTGACAACCTTCGACAACTCCTGCTTGCCCATATGCCCTCCTGGGTTTGTATTTTGATGTAGTATGTTCGCATCATCGCTGCGCTCCTTCCTATCATTCCTAAGGCATTCTGGATTGTTATGGGGACTGTTTGGTGTGTTCGTTTCATGTCCCGGCTTGCCTCGAGTCCTTTTGGGTGAGTTTTCGTCCTCCCCTTGCTCTGGATGTTGGTTGATGTATTCTGATCCGTTTCGCAGGTTCTTCTGCACGTTCCTTGTGTCCTCGACATGCCCAGATGCTCCCAGTACCTCTGCATTGGCCCTGGCAAGTGTAACTTTGAAGATCGGGTCTGCCTCTCTCTCTCCCTCTCTCTCTTCTATGTAAATAACTTCGTCGACCATCATGCATTCGAAATTATAACATAATGAATAAATTGTATACTGGGTTTGATTAGACATCTTAGCCTGAAAAGTCAACCAAGATGACTTGTGAGAGTGTCTTATTGGCTTTTTCGTCTTCTTGCACTTCGCCAATTTGGCTCCCCTGAGCAAGCTGTGACAAGCAAATTAAGTTGATATTAGCAGTGTTTTAGACAACATAAGACTTTTGTAAATTTGCTGATGTAATAACAGTCGAGAATTTATGAGGCTAGCCACGAGCCTTTATCACCATGCTGCCTGCCCAGAGTGCTCTCATGCCCCCCATCCATGATCAGTATCCAACATTATCTCACTATTGTTGTCTTGGAAGTGGAGCCTCTGGTTGCTTGGACATTCTGGGGTGATCAATACTGTATGTTTTTATCACACCATGGCAGCTGGCATGTACTAATCTTGCTGAGCAGTGCAAATGATTAGAGACTTCTGGCATATTGCACAATGCCTAATTCTACTCATGCTCATTGGCCAGGGATATGCTCTACTTATGCTTGACATGGTTTATTGCAGCATGACATCAGATGCAATGATTAATAGGGATAGGCCTCTGGGAGGACAAGAAACTTTTGCTGGTCATTTTTATGGTAGGCATTCCTCAATTAACATTATGATATCATCATCTCATCCTCCCAGGTGCAATCACTGGACGAGCAAGTCGACAGAGATAAATGAGAAGGTCACTCCCTCTTTGTGAGCTGGAATCAGTTTGATTATCTTGTCTTGTAGTATTACTTGTATGTGACTGAGCCCGCCGCCATGATCTTCACCATCGAGCAGGACTGCCAGAGTCATGTTTCGGAAAGGTGATATCGAGAACGATGGCGGTTGGTTGGTTGGTTGGAACGACTTTGACAATAATGGTTCTCATTTGACTATGTAAAGCTATTAGCCATGTACTAGTTGACCAAC
>JBBPJQ010000770.1:0-16927 GCA_038088795.1 Boletus rex-veris
TGCTATTGGACGATAAGGAAAGTGAGTCAAGAGGAATAGCACGAGGATGCCATGAGGAGCATAGCCGAGATAAGGCAAGATAAGGTCATGTGACCAAGCACGTGACTAGACATGTGACGAGTGTGATTAGATCACGTGACTTGATAAGATAAAGTCCTGTTCAATGGATAAGACAAGCGAGTTGGGACAAGCGAGTTTAAGGAAAAGAGTCCAGCAAGAAGGGGCAAAAGATATCCAGCAAGAAGGGGCGAGCGTAACAACTCGTGATTTACTTGTATCTTTCTTTACCTTCTCCTTTCTGTGGGCATAACCCCACCTGTTGCATTAATTAATCATGGGGCATAACCCCCAAAGTTTCTTGTTTCAATAGTGTAATCTAAGTTCTTTCGATCCGTTGTCGTTTCGAAACTGGGAGGGTGTTAGGGGCATATAGCCCTGAATTAGTATAAGTATCTAAGCATGGCGCATGTGATATGGATTATCACATGCATCCGTAAAAGTAGTATAAACAGAAGGGCTGTCTTAATGACGGCCCTCATCTATCTTACATCTACTCTACATATCATTGATGAATCCATATGGTTCACTTCATCTTGTGTGATCTTGAGTAAGTAAGGTATATGACCCTGACAGGACGTGATAAACTACAATGTTGCACTACAGTGACAATGTCATACAATATATCTGTGCATGTGACTATGAACTCTGAGCTTTTTTCCTGATGTCAAGACTGGCCAGATGATCAATTGACTGACTGGGTAGACTGATTGGACTGATATCACTGGTTAATTGACAAGCTGATATGTTGATAGCCCTGAGATTGCTGATAGGAATGAATTACTTATGAATGATAGCACTGATAGCATGCTGTTAGTCATGTCAGACAACTCAGAAAGGTCATTGATTTTGATAACTCAGAAAAAATGTAGGTTTGCTGATGTGGGGCCATACTATGTAGCTTATGTATAGGGGGGAAGATGACACATACTAGTACAAAGGCTACATAGACAACATAGTACCATATAGTAATGACCATTTTTCCTGCATCAGCAAAACAGTGATTTATGCATAGTGAGTACAGTATGAGTACAGTGCTTACAGGCACATAAAATATTGCTTATTTAGCACATAAAATCACCTTTAACCATATTTTATATCACTGTACAGTGGGGACCTAACTGTGCTACTGTACCACTGTACAGCACTGTACAGCACTGTGCAATCATATCCTGATTTGCTGATATAATGAGATAAAGCCCTACACTTTCACTTCTTTGATGGAGCATCACTTTTTCCTCCACCACCTACAAGCTTTTGCAGCTTCCATGCAATTGTTTTGTCCTCTGTGCTCAACCTTTCAAAACTAAGTTCATAGTTGGATGCACCATCCAAGGCCTTCACTACTTGTTCTTCATCTATTAAATTCCCCTCACCATCAAGCCACTCTTGAAGCATCAGATATTGGGGCACCAACCCTCAACTCAACTGTAAGCTGGATCACAAAGCTTTGTTAAGCCCTTTTTTAGAGCATTGATAGATTTCATGGGAGTGAAGTCAGTGTTTCAGTTCACTGTTGCCAAACTGGGACACCATAATAAATATATAATTACTCTGTCTGGCTTTTTTTCCCATTATGTAAGTACATGTATGGGTTTTGGGAGTTGAGATTTAGTATGGGTTATGGGTTATGGGTCATGGTCATGAAATCCCTGCAAACAGACTTGGGAAATTGAGAAAGTTATGGGTTATAAGGGAGTATGGGTTATATGGGGTATGTGTTATGAGGGAGTCGACTGTAGAAACTGGAATAATCGATGAAGGGCCACATCCATGGCAATACCCACTACGTTGTGGATGATGCACATGAACCAACAACCGTCACACCATGTGCAAACCCCATGGACAGAAGAGAACAGCGATCAAGTTGCTCGAATTTACTGAACAGCAATTCAGGGATCACATCATGTAGCTTCTCAGTATATCCATCTCGGAAATCTGTTAGCATGGACACCAATTTTCGTCGCTCAATGCCGGCACCTGATTGTTGAAAGGACATGTACTTGATGTCACGTGACCTGCTTATATAATCAGTAATAGTAGTATATAAGACTCTGCTGAGTCTGAATGTGAATATAACTCTTTTGATCTCTAACCACTATCATCTCTGAGTAACCCCCTCCAAAGGTAAGTCCCCTAGAGAGGATTCCCTGTACCCCATGCGGCAACGCCGGGTACACGCTCTTGCAACAGGTTATGAGCCCCGAAGCTCTACGTTCGGGACAGACTGTATGTCCCCCCGAATGGTATCTTCTCATGGGTGAATACCTTTGGACATTGGCCGTCCTGAGCGGAAACGCTGGACACTCTCGACACGGCAATGCTCAAAAGTAACAGCCATCAGACTCTGAATGTAGGGGGTCGCTATGACCCTACATTCTGGAAGCTCTGACAACTGTTCAGTGACGCGAATGTTTTACTCGCTCCCTTCACTGGTTTATACTGACACGTCATTCTTTCAGAACCTACTTCAACAATGTCATCAACCCTCAATGCTATCCCCAAGCTCAACGGAGTCAACTACAAACGTTGGGCTCAGGACATGGAAGCATACCTCCGCGCCACCGGCTCCTGGCACAGAAGCTTCGTCAAGACTCGCCCTGGCATGGCCAGAACAGCTCCCACCCCCAAGGAGGAAGAAGCAATGGATAAGTGGGACGAAAACGACGACTGGTCCCTTGGGTCCATCTGTCTTCGTATTGAACCCTCCATCTCCACCAACTACACTGCCTACAGCACTGCCAAGGGTCTATGGAATGCTCTCAAGGCCAAGTATGAGGCCGCCTCCCTTGCTTCCGCCTTCACTGAGTGGAAAATCATGCTCGGGATCACCTTTCCCGACAACAACCATCCTGGCCCCGTCTTTGCCAAGCTGAACTCCAGCTTCACCCACCTGGACCAACTCCAGCACATGGTCCCTGATAACCTCAAGGCCCTCATCACCGTCGCGAAGCTCCCCAAGTATGCGGAGACCTTACATCAGACGCTCAATGAAGCGATCGATGCCGACCCCACCAAGACCAAGGTCAAAACCATGGTTGAACTGGAGACCATCCTCACCACTGCCTGGCAGCACCATCTCTCTTGCCAGCCCCCGCCTCGCGCGCAGGCCAACAAGGTCTCCAACGTCCGTCGCCAAAATGGCAACCCCAACTTCAAGCAGCAGCAGAAGAAAGAGGAGAATCTGTCCAATAAAAAGGACGAGAATAAGGACAAGGGGAAGAAGCGCCGCCAGGACAAGCGCTCAGAAGAAGGGGAGAAGAAGTGCAAGGATCATGCGGCCACCGCTGCCGAATCATCCTCCACCTCGTTCACTTTCGCGAACATGATCATGGAACCCGCCATCCTCGACCCGGCCTCCACCACCTTCACCACGCCCGTCTCCGACCCATGCACCCTTGCTCACACCATCGGCGCGCCCTATTACGGGCCCCCCGCCTTCCCTCATGTCGTCCAGATGATCGACCTCGCCTGCCGAATTGGGGTCACTCCCACTCCCCAGACTGTCCGCAACCTTGAGCCGGTTGCCACCTGCCGTGGCCAAGGCCACCAGCGCGTCCACTCCGCCTTCGCAGAAGTTGGCGCCTTCGGCGAACCCACCTCGGTCTCCCTCCTTGAAAGGATGGAAGAGACCCCTCGTATCGTCGTTCTCAATGACAGCGATGATGAGATGGAGGACCAATTGGACGAGAAGGACGAGGACATGGTGTCCCTCAACATCATGGAGCGTGACATCGTGGAGCACGACAAGTACCTCAATCGCTTCTGGGACGAGTCCATCCTTTGGCAAGTCTCTCTCTTTCTTTGTCCATCCCTTACAGGCACTGACGCACGGTTTTTTTCGCCTCAGAATATATATAATATGTACACGCCTGTAATAGATAGTGACAAATCTATTACATTTCCTCCCTTCTCAATGTGTGATCGCTGTAATAAGCAAACCAAGAGTAAAGGAAAAGAAAGAGACCACACCAGCCACCGCCCACCACCAGACATGTGGCTCCTAGATTCAGGAGCTTCATCTCATTACACCAACGACCTAAATGATCTGGTTGAGTACACGCCGTTCCTCTTACCAACCTACTCCCAGACAGCAAATGGTCGTGCGACCATCTTAGGCAAAGGAACAGCAGTTATCCGCTACCAAGGTAGACTTGTGCGGTTATTGCCAGTCATTTACATGCCATCCTGCACTGTAAAGCTCATATCTATGGGCACCTTACTCACCGACGCCTGTATGTCACTCCAGACCACCCCCGGTCACATCAATATCATTGATCATTGCACGAAACGAATGGTACTGAGTTTCCACTCCCATGGCAACACAATGTACTGGATACGTGCACCCACCGTTCGTCCTCATGCCGACTTAGCGTCGATGACCTCTGTGGACTATGAACTTCTACACCACCGTTTAGGCCACCCCTCACGCGAAGTGCTCCGCGCAGCTAAGAAGCACATTAAGGACTTTCCGGATGTAGACATCCCATCTACCGTTCCAATCTGTCCCAGATGTGAGATGGGCAAACAGCCCAACCGTACTTTCCCTCATAGCGAGAAGCGCGCAAGCACTCCCTTTGAGTTAATTCATTCTGACCTAAAATCGTTTGAAATCGAATCGTACCATAAGTACAAGTACGCAGTCGTCTTTTATGATGACTATACATCCATGGCCTGGCTGGTCCTCATTAAAACTAAGGATCAGACCCTTAAAGCCACAAAACAGTTTCACGCCTATGTGCGTACTCAGTTCAACGCTGTCGTAAAACACTGGCACTCTGATGCAGGGGGAGAATACACCTCCAAAGCTTTCACTGAGTATATGCGCGATAATGGCATACACATACAACAATCCGCCCCTTACACTCACCAGCAAAATGGACGCGCGGAACGCCTCATCCGTACCCTTATGGACAAGGCACAACCCATGTGACTGCAGGCTTGCCTGCCTGACTCTTATTGGGAATTTGCGGTACTACATGCACTTCATGTGTATAATCGCACCCCTTCCGCTCGGCTCAACTGGAAAACATCATCTGAGATGCTCACCGGCGAACAGCCTACTTTTTCGCATCTTCGGGTCTTTGGCTGTGGCGCATATGTCCACATTCCAGTCGAAACTCGCAAAGGGAAACTGCAACCTAAATCGCAGCTGATGATCTACCTGGGCGTATCCGCCGGTAGTGATTCAAACTATCTATTCATGTGCCCTAACAACGCACTACATACATCAGCACATGCCATTTTCGATGAGCACCTCTTCCCCAGGTGTTCAAAGGCACAGCCTCACCAGCCGGTCAACCACCCGCCGCGTCCTCACACACATGATGACGGGTCCTCTGACTCTGATTCATCACCATCGGATTTGGAGTCAGATGCGGAACTTGCTCCTCCTGCCGAAGCCCCTCGTTGCCCGGCCCCCAGGCCTGCCACTCCACCTCCAGCGCCCCCTAGGGCACCTACACCTCCACCGCCAGCACCCCCGGTTACACCTCCTCGCCACCCGCCTCCGCCTCCACCTGCTCGCCCACAGCGCCCCCAACGGGAACGCCGTGCCCCTTTCCGACCCGGAAACGTGTATGGAGAGCGTCGCGACCCAGTGAAACAACTCCGTGACATTGAACGTGCCTCTGACTGGCGCAGAATGGTTGGAGAAGCACCGGCTGGACCTTCGAATTCACCCGTGATCCCTGGTGGAATGCCTCCGTCCCCAACTCCGTCGGAAGATGACATAGAGCGCATCACCAGGGAAGGGGGAGACGCTTTGGTTTCATACCTCTGCAGCCGTGCCTTCCCACTGGAAATGGAACATTCCAACGTGAACTATCGCGAATGGACATACCACGACATCCTCAAGTTACCACAAGAGGAACAAACCCTTTGGCGTAAAGCCTGCCACGATGAGTTACAAATACTCAAAGACCGCAAAGTCTATGAAATCGTGGATCGACCCACAAATAGAAAGGTTATTAAAAACCGATGGGTCTTTGATGTAAAAACAGACAGTAGAAAGAAAGCCCGGCTTGTAGCCAAGGGCTTCTCCCAAGTAGAAGGGATTGATTTCAATCAAATATTCTCTCCCGTCATACGCTTTGAGACAGTGCAGTGCATGCTCGCCCTCTCAGCAATTGAGAACTGGTACATTACTGGTCTCGACGTCCGATCCACCTATCTATATGGCAAACTGGACGAAGAACTATACATGGACTTCCCAGAAGGCTTTATGCCCCCTCACCTCAAAGGGAAGGTCTTGAGATTACTCCGCGCCATATATGGCCTTAAACAAGCAGGATTAGCTTGGTGGCATGAACTCGACGCATCCATGAAAGAACTTGGCTTCACGCGTCTTAAAACAGATGCTGGCCTATTCATCTATCGCAAAGGCAAAGAGCTCGTCCTAGCGATTATCTACATAGACGACGCCATCTTCTGCGGCCCAAACAAAACCTTTGTAGATAAGGTTAAAGCTGCCTTTATGAAGAAGTGGGACTGTCGCGACTTAGGAGAAACACGCGAATTCCTAAGAATGAACATACGTCGAGACGGTCAAACCATTAAGATCGACCAGCGAGAATACCTCGACAAAGTCATAGAGCGATGCGGAATGACTAACGCAAAAATCGCCAACACCCCTCTCCCTCAGGGTTACTACCCAGAGAAGAATGATCTACCTGTCCAACCGGAACTTCGGACGCGATTCCAACAGGTTATAGGATCATTGCTGTATCTTATGATCGGCACAAGGCCTGACATATCATATGCGGTAACACAACTCGCCCGCATGTCCGCCAACCCATCAGAAGAGCATCTGAATAAAGCTCTATACATCTGCCGGTATCTACTAGGTACCCGAGACTATTCTCTCGTATATCAAGGCAAATCTGGTAAAGGCATTATTGCCTGCACCGATTCTGATTGGGGACAAGACAAAGTCACGTCTCACTCGCAAACAGGTTTCTACCTGAAATTCGCGGATGGAGTTTTTCTGTGGAACTCACACTTACAAAAAACCACAGCTCTGTCTTCTACGGAAGCAGAGTACATGGCCTTGAGCGACTGTACACGCCAGGCTATATGGATTCATCAAATGATGGAAGAACTCGGTTATCACCTTGGCCCCATCCCCGTTTGTGGTGACAATCAAGGATCGCTCTTTATCGCACAAAATCCAGTCACTGAAAAACGCTCCAAACATATCCAGATCTGTTACCACTTTGTACGCGATGCTGTGATGTTATGGAAGCAGGTAGAGCTGCTCTTTATCCCTGGGACCGACAATCCCGCGGATATGTTCACTAAGAACCTTGGACATGTCAAGTTCAAGGAGTTCCACTCCCAGCTCGGTTTGGAATTTTAACTTGCCTTAAATGTGTGGATGATTAGTTACAATACTATGTACTTCTCACTTGATATCTATGTACATCAGGAAATCTTCAGCTTACTTAACCTTGCTTATTTAACACTTATCTCCACTTGACGTACCAAACCGGCCAAGTAAAAATAAGTTGTTTAAGTAGATCCCTCTGCTGAGATTTTACTTTTATTTGCTTATCACACATTTAAACACTCGACTGTAGTAGACAAAACACTCTATTTCAAGCATGTACTAAGTAAATGCTATTTGTTCAAGTAACGAACAAGTGGGATGAAAATGATAAGTAAATGCATGGGCAGCGGGCAAATCAGAAACCACCAAAACAACACTCTGAAAAAACGGTAGAAAAAAAGACAAACCCAGAAGGAAGCAACTGGCAATGAATGCAGTATCGGAACATGTTGGCAATTCTGAATACAACGTGTTAGTAAAATATGCGCGGATCATATTGAGACGTACAGATCAGAGCGTATTCATCTTCGGACTCATCAGCATGCTCACCGCCGCCATCTTTGAGATTGAACAAGCGAACGGTCTCCACAATGCTCCTGAGTTCATCCTCTGTGCGCCGACCAGCTGCAGCAGTCAACTTTCGCATGACTTCACCCCAGTTCTGATCCAAGAATGCATAGGCATTCGTGCTGACCTTCCCCGAAGCCTTGTTGACTGTGGTAGGGGTTTTGAGACTCTTTCCTTTCGCATCAGCTTCCAGCTGAAGCTCGTCATTCGCCATCATATGAAGCCCACGCTGAAGCTACAAGTGCGCAAGTGAGTAAATAGGTCACGGTGAAACTCGACATTGTCAGATAGTACGTGAAGGCACATACCGCAGACCCGCAGAGCCCCAAGATTCCCTTGATTCCACTGTGGTGCAACGCCGGGCAGTTCAATGGAGGAACATCGATCCATCCTTTGATTTGCAGGAGGTAGGTCGATGTCAGCAAGCGCACAACGAAATAGGACTTGAACACTTTCGCCGTGTCGCTGTAGTCCAAGTCCAAGTAAAGATACCTATGCCGGTCAAGCAACTGTTTAGCCTCTTTGGCGACGGAGGCTGAATCCAGTTTGCTGAAGAAGCTTGCCCACATTGATAACGCTGCTGAACCTATGCCGTGTTGCCAGTCACAAAGTCGTTGGTACGCCTGACGAAGTATCACATGCAGGTCACAATATTACCAGGAATTTAGTAACTTACCACCGCCACGAGTTTCGACTGCAAGGTCACTTGTTCGGATAAGTTGGGGTCCTTTGGATATGCTGCTGCAATGATGTCCTTGACGACGCTCAGGATTTGCTGTTTGGATATACCCCATATATTGGACTGCACCACAGCCCAAAGGCACAGGGTAGGAATGACCTTTCGTTTCCATGTCTCCTGTTTGAAGAATTCCGGTGGGATTTCAGCCGGCTTCGTGCCCGTCATGGCATCATTGCTTCCTCCACTCTCTGTCCGCAATTCCGGATCGGTCTTGACTTTTTTAGTAGGGCACATGACCTCCTTCTTAACCAATTCAGCAGCATGTTCCACCTTTGTGACAGTTGTCTGTGAATATCCAGGGATGTTTGTTGATGGTGGCGTGAATGTGTGACATGGCACATGAGACCACAGTGGGAATGTACGATAAGGATATGAATATTTACCTGAGTCATAGTGCGAATGGATCCCATTGATCCATTCACATTGCTTGAGCTCTCCTCATGACGGTCTTCTGTAAATGTATCATATCAAGGTTCCATGCCCAATTCCAAAGGCTTACTTTTCTGTGAAGGAGGAGGGCCTTTGATGTTGTCCAACGACTCGCGCTCCGAGGCGCCGATGGCCCAAGGCCTTTTCTGCGAAAGCGGAAGGGCCCCAATGTCGAATGTCTTGTTCTCCATGATGCTGGTGGCCCAAGGCCTTTTCTGCGAAGGAGGAGGGGCCTCAGCGTTGTCCGACAACTCATTCTCATTCTCCATGACACTGATTGCCCAGAGCCTTTTCTGCGAGGGAGGAGGGGCCTCCGCATTGTCCGATGACTCGTCATCTGTGACGGTGATGGCAAGGATGGTGTTCTGAGAGCAATTCAGTTAAGTGAGTGACGTGTTGCCAAGGTGCGTGGTAACTCGCTGGAAGTTGACTTGCCTCATTGAACATGCCAACCGCTGCCCTCTCTAAGGTGTCATCCTCCATTTCTTCATCATCAAACCCACCAACAAGGGCGTCTTCAGCCTGTGGGGCAACGTCATTGACAGAGCTTGGAGGTGTAGTGGTGCCAAGTAGTGTTTCGAAGGGTGGCAGACTTGTAGCTGTGCTTGCATGCATCTTCCCAGGAATCTTCTTTCCATGTGGGTCAATGTTTGCTGCCCAGCCTTGGATATGACTTATCAGAGCGTCATCTGGAGTCGCTGCTCTGTGATTCCAGAAGAAAAGTGTAGCTTCGGTCAGTAAAAGCATCATGGTGATGGGAAAGATGGAAAGGGACATACGGTTTGGTGCTGTCTTTGACACACTTCCCTCTCTTTTCAGCATCTCTTCCTGCCGTGTCACAGTGGAGTGCCTCATGCAGCAACTTGTTCGGTGCCGCCTTCCTTGCCTTCGTTGTCACCTCTTCATTGTCCAACGTTGAGTTCAGCAACTCTCCACTGGGCAATACTTCCATTCCGCCAATCATCTGAGGTTCTGTACTATGGTGAGTTAGGTTCTCGGATCATTACTGCGTTTACTCACTGGCTCCTTTGGCAACGTCTGGGGTAGATGGCTCTACAGGGCCCCACAAGCAGGTTGGTCAGTCCATAGTACTGAACAACAACAAGCAAGAATTCTTACTTTTCTTTGCAGCCAGGCGAACACGTTTGGCTACAGTGGCCTTGACTGCAGCCTGATCGTTCTTCATCTTTTCCTCTAATTCACTGACCCTATGTAAAGCTTGGCTGGCAGCAGCTTCTCTCTCAGCCTGTGCGTTGGCCATGAGCTCGTCATCGGCCATTTTCTCTGCTGGCATTCTTCGCTTTTGTGGAGTGTCCGGGAGACCCAGGCGCTTGTTTACATTGGAAGGACGAGTCTTACGGGTAGACATGGTGGGTGTGATGTAGGGTGGTAGTGAACTGGCTGACAGAACATTTGTGAAGAACAGTTTTTTGTGGTGCCTGTCCCCAATTTATCAGTTGGTGAGTCCACAAGTAGACGCTAGTCCCTTAGTTCCGTCATCGCATTTTTGGTCACGTCTTCAAGTTTCATATCCCTGACATTCTGCATGCCTTGTCAGGACATCCCACCCATTCGGGGCGCTCTCCGTCATCAAAATCTACTCTCATATCCTTGTCCTCAATGCCCGTGCTGGTTCAAAAATCGCTCGGGGCTGACGCAGCACCGCAATTCTATCCACCAAGCGGTTTCTCCACCTGATGACCCTGTCGTCTATTTAAATCATGGTGGAGGCGAACACGAACCGGAAAAGCCTCAGGATGTCCCCCAAGTGGACCAAACCCCGTTATCCCCTACCCATCGCTCGTCCACTCCATCACAAGATATTAACGTAGAATTCGATGCAGAATTTGTTGGCCCAGGACAAAAGGCATATCGGAATTATCACCCACACCTAAGTGGTGAGTACGCTGTAGTAAGTCCATGTTGCACCTACTGACGACACACCCCACCCTCAGGTCAACCTTGTGATGCCAGCGGACACTTTCTCCCTCAGGATGCAGCTCCTGAACCTTTGCTGTCGAAGTCCAGAGACGATTGGGGAACATATCACAGCCGTGTTCGCTTTGAACTCGCCGACTTTCTATACACACGAAATCAGATGCCTGGCGTGCAGATCAACAAGCTTATGGATATTTGGACAGCCTCCTTACTCCAAGTTGATGGGGAACCTATCTGTTGCAATAGCGTCTACCTGATGTAGACATCAGGTAGAGGGAATCTACTCTAGAGCATTACCTTTGGAGGGAGTTACTCAGAGATGATAGCGGTTAGGGATCAAGAGAGTTATATTGATATTCAGACTCAGCAGAGTCTTATATACTACTATTACTGATTATATAAGCAGGTCACGTGACATCAAGTACGTGTCCTTTCAACACTTCCCCTTGTCTAGTATACAGTAGATACATAGATATCAAGTGAGAAGTACATAGTAATGTAACTAAAAAAACATCCGCACAATTAAGGTGAGTTAAATTCCAAACCGAGCTGGGAGCGGAACTCCTTGAACTTGACATGTCCAAGGTTCTTAGTGAACATATCCGCGGGATTTTCGGTCCCAGGGATAAAGAGCAGCTCTACCTGCTTCCATAACATCACAGCATTGCGTACGAAGTGATAACGGATCTGGATATGTTTGGAGCGTTTTTCAGTGACTGGATTTTGTGCAATAAAGAGCGATCCTTGATTGTCACCACAAACGGGGATGGGGCCAAGGTGATAACTGAGTTCTTCCATCATTTGATGAATCCAAATAGCCTGGCGCGTACAGTCGCTCAGGGCCATGTACTCTGCTTCCGTAGAAGACAGAGCTGTGGTCTTTTGTAGGTGTGAGTTCCACAAGAACACACCATCCACGAATTTCAGATAGAAACCTGTTTGCGAGTGAGACGTGACTTTGTCTTGTCCCCAGTCAGAGTTGGTGCAGGCGATAATGCCTTTACTGGATTTGCCATTGTAAACAAGAGAATAATCTTGGGTACCGAGAAGGTACCGGCAAATGTATAGAGCCTTGTTAAGGTGCTCCTCTGAAGGATTGGCAGACATGCGGGCGAGTTGAGTAACCGCATATGATATGTCAGGCCTTGTGCCGATCATAAGATACAGCAATGATCCGATAACCTGTTGGAATCGCGTCCGAAGTTCCAGTTGGACAGGTAGATCATTCTTCTCTGGGTAATAACCCTGAGGGAGAGGGGTGTTGGCGATTTTGGCATTAGTCATTCCACATCGCTCTATGACTTTGTCGAGGTATTCTCGCTGGTCGATCTTGATGGTTTGACCGTCTCGATGTATGTTCATTCTTAGGAATTTGTGTGTTTCTCCTAAGTCGTGACAGTCCCACTTCTTCATAAAGGCAGCCTTAACCTTATCTACAAAGGTTTTGTTTGGGCCGCAGAAGATGGCGTCATCTACGTAGATAATTGCTAGAACGAGCTCTTTGCCTTTGCGATAGATGAATAGGCCAGCATCTGTTTTAAGACGCGTGAAGCCGAGTTCTTTCATGGATGCGTCGAGTTTGCGCCACCAAGCTAATCCTGCTTGTTTGAGGCCGTATATGGCGCAGAGTAATCTCAAGACCTTCCCTTTAAGGTGAGGAGGCATAAAGCCTTCTGGGAAGTCCATGTATAATTCTTCGTCCAGTTTGCCGTATAGATAGGCAGATCGGACGTCGAGACCAGTAATATACCAGTTTTCAATTGCTGAGAGGGCGAGCATGCACCGCACTGTCTCAAAGCGTACAACGGGGGAGAATATTTGATCGAAATCAATCCCTTCTACTTGGGAGAAGCCCTTGGCTACAAGCCGGGCTTTCTTTCTGCTGTCTGTTTTAACATCAAAGACCCATCGGTTTTTAATAACCTTCCTATTTGTGGGTCGATCCACGATTTCATAGACCTTACGGTCCTTGAGTATTTGCAACTCATTGTGGCAGGCTTTATGCCAAAGGGTTTGTTCCTCTTGTGGTAACTTGAGGATGTCATGGTATGTCCATTCGTGATAGTTCACGTTGGACTGTTCCATTTCCAGTGGGAAGGCGCGGCTGCAGAGGTATGAAACCAATGCGTCTCCCCCTTCCCTGGTGATGCGCTCTACGTCATCTTCCAATGGAGTCAGGGATGGGGGCATTCCGCCAGGGATCACGGGTGAATCCGAAGGTCCAGCTGGTGCTTCTCCAACCATTCTGCGCCAGTCGGAGGTGCGTTCAATGTCGCGGAGCTGCTTTACAGGGTCGCGTTGCTCTCCATACACATTTCCGGGTCGGAAAGGGGCACGGTGTTCCCGTTGGGGGTGCTGTGGGCGAGCAGATGGAGGCGGAGGCGGATGGCGAGGAGGTGTAACCAGGGGTGCCAGCGGAGGAGGTGTAGGTGCTCTAGGGGGCGCTGGAGGTGGAGTGGCAGGCCTGGGGGCCGGGCGACGAGGGGCTTCGGCAGGAGGAGCGATTTCCGCATCCGACTCCAAGTCCAATGGTGATGAATCAGAGTCAGAGGACCCGTTATCATGAGAGTGAGGATGCGGCAGGTGGTTAAGCGGCTGGTGAGGCTTTGCCTTTGAGCACCTTGGGAAGAGGTGCTCATCAAATATGGCATGTGCCGATGTATGTAGCGCGTTGTTAGGGCGCATGAATAGATAATTTGAATCACTACCGGCGGATACGCCTAGGTAGATCATCAGCTGCGATTTAGGTTGCAGTTTACCTTTGCGAGTTTCGACTGGGATGTGAACATATGCGCCACAGCCAAAGACCCGAAGATGCGAAAGAGTGGGCTGTTCGCCGGTGAGCATTTCGGATGGCGTTTTCCAGTTGAGTCGAGCGGAAGGGGTGCGATTATACACGTGAAGTGCATGAAGTACCGCGAACTCCCAGTAAGAGTTGGGCAGGCAAGCCTGCAGTCGCATGGGTTGTGCCTTGTCCATAAGGGTATGGATGAGGCGTTCCGCGCGTCCGTTTTGCTGGTGAGTGTAAGGGGCGGATTGTTGTATATGTATGCCATTATCGCGCATATACTCAGTGAAAGCTTTGGAGGTGTATTCTCCCCCTGCATCAGAGCGCCAGTGTTTTACGACGGCGTTGAACTGAGTACGCACATAGGCGTGAAACTGCTTGGTGGCTTTAAGGGTCTGATCCTTGGTTTTGATGAGGACCAGCCAGGCCATGGATGTATAGTCATCATAAAAGACAACCACGTACTTGTACTTATGGTACGATTCGATTTCAAACGATTTGAGGTCAGAATGAATTAACTCAAAGGGAGCGCTTGCGCGCTTTTCACTGTGAGGAAAAGTACGGTTGGGCTGTTTGCCCATTTCACATCCGGGACAGATGGGAACAGTGGATGGGATGTCCACATCCGGAAAGTCCTTAATGTGCTTCTTGGCTGCGTGGAGCACTTCGCGTGAGGGGTGGCCTAAACGGCGGTGAAGAAGTTCATAGTCCACAGAGGTCATTGATGCTAAGTCGGCATGAGGACGAACGGTGGGTGCACGTATCCAGTACATTGTGTCGCCATGGGAGTGGAAACTTAGTACCATTTGTTTCATGCAGCGATCAATGATATTGATATGGCCGGGAGTGGTCTGGAGTGACATACAGGTGTCGGTGAGTAAGGTACCCATAGATATGAGTTTTACAGTACAGGATGGCATGTAAATGACCGGCGATAACCGCACAAGTCTACCTTGGTAGCGGATAACCGCTGTTTCTTTGCCTAAGATGGTCGCACGACCATTTGCCGTCTGGGAGTAGGTTGGTAGTAGGAACGGCGTGTACTCTACCAGATCGTTCAGATCGTTGGTGTAATGTGATGAAGCTCCTGAATCTAGGAGCCACATGTCTGGTGGTGGGCGGTGGCTGGTGTGGTCTCTTTCTTTTCCTTTACTCTTGGTTTGCTTATTACAGTGATCACACATTGAGAAGGGAGGAAATGTAATAGATTTGTCACTATCTACTACAGGCGTATGCATATTATATACAATCTGAGGCGAAAGTATCCATGCGTCAGTGCCTGCGAGAGATGGACAAAGGGGGAGAGGGACTTGCCACTCGGATGCATTGTTGTAAAACTCTGCAATGTAATCATCAGCCTCCATGTCCTCGCCCAGGCTGACAGTGTCACAGTCAAAACTGACCATGTCTTCATCCGAATCAGAGAGAATCTCGACGATTCGGGCAGTGTCCATGTGCGTCATGAGAGAGGGTGTGGAGGGGCCGGCGTGGTTAGGAGGAATGGTGCGAGCACCAAAGGGGCTGTCTTCATTGAAGGCGGAGTGTTGTCGCGCATGTGTGGGCCTGTTGTGGTGGTTGCGATGACGTGTGGCGATGGGCTCAAGGTTGCGAACAACCTGAGCGGTGGGAGTCTCCCCAATGTGGCGAGCAAGAGAGATGGCCTGTTGGGCCTGAGGGAAAGCGGGGGGGCCGTAATAGGCGGTGCTGACGGTATGCGTGAGAGTGCGGGGGTCAGCAGTGGGCTCAGTGAAGATGGTGGAGGCCGGGTCAAGGACGGCGGGCTCCATGAGTACATTTGCGAAGGTGAACGAGGTGGAGGATGATTTGGCGGTGGTGGCCGCATGATCCTTGCGCTTCTTCTCCCCTTCTTCAGAGCGCTTGCCCTGGCAGCGCTTCTTCCCCTTGTCCTTATTCTCATCCTTTTTATCGGATGAGGTTTCCTCCTTCTTCTGCTGCTGCTTGAAGTTGGGGTCGCCATTTTGGCGGCGGACATTGGAGACTTTGTTGGCCTGCGCGCGAGGCAGGGGCCAGCGAGAGAGATAGTGCTGCCAGGCAGTGGTGAGGATGGTTTCCAGTTCGACCATAGTTTTGACCTTGGTCTTGGTGGGATCAACATTGATCGCTTCATTGAGCGTCTGATGTAGGGTTTCCGCGTACTTGGGGAGCTTCGCGACGGTAATGAGGGCCTTGAGGTTGTCAGGGACCGTGTGCTGGAGTTGGTCCAGCTGAGCGAAGCTGGAGTTCAGCTTGGAGAAGGCGGGGCCAGGATGGTTGTTCTTGGGAAAGGTGATTCCAAGCATGATCTTCCACTCAGTGAAGGTGGAAGCAAGGGAGGCAGCCTCATATTTAGCTTTGAGAGCGTCCCATAGATCCTTGCCTTGGTTGTAGGAGGTGTAGTTGGTGGAGATGTGGGGTTCAATGCGAAGACAGATGGACCCGAGGGTCTGGTCGTCGTTCTCATCCCACTTATCCATGGCTTCTTCCTCGGGGGTGGGAGCTGTTCTGGCCATGCCGGGGCGAGTCTTGGTGAAGCTTCTGTGCCAGGAGCCGGTGGCACAGAGATATGCTTCCATGTCCTGAGCCCAACGTTTGTAGTTGACTCCGTTAAGCTTGGGGATGTTGTTGAGGGTGGACAACATTGTTGTGGTAGGTTCTGTAAAGGTGACGTGTCAGCATAAGAACCGGTGAAGGGAGCGGGAAAAAACTGCATTGCTGAACAGTCAGAGCTTTCAGAATGTAGGGTCATAGTGACCCCCTACATCTGTAGTCTGATGGCTGTTACCCCAGGGCGTTGCCGCACAACCAGGGTGTCTGGCGTTTCCACACAGGATGGCCAATGTCCAAAGGCATTTACCCATGAGAAGATACCGTTTGGGGGGACATACAGTCTGTCCCGAATGTAGAGCTTCGGGGCTCATAACCTGTTGCAATAGCGTCTACCCAATGTAGACATCAGGTAGAGGGAATCTACTCTAGGGCATTACCTTTGGAGGGAGTTACTCAGAGATGATAGCGGTTAGGGATCAAGAGAGTTATATTGATATTCAGACTCAGCAGAGTCTTATATACTACTATTACTGAT
>JBBPJQ010000771.1:0-16922 GCA_038088795.1 Boletus rex-veris
TCAGCACCACGACGCCGACACAAATGACAAACGCCAAACACACGCACCGATAGGCGACCGCCAATGATGCACCAAACTACTCACAGTCCTATCCCGCTTTGACCGCGCCTTCGCCAACTCGACCTCGCTGTTCGTCAACACCGCACCAAACGCAACCTCCCCGGCCGTCGTCCGACGATTCGGCTGCAACGAGAACGACCCGCCCATATAGCTCATCGACATTGACGCCGCCTTGATATCGATATTGTCCTCCAACGTCATCCCCTTGATGGGTGGGACCACCTCGTACGCTGGTAACATGCCTGATCCGGTCAAGCTCAGATCTAGTTCGGTCTTGGACTGCTGCGTGATGCTGATGTACGACTGCGCGGCGTCGGTAAGCGTATGCGTACGGTTCCATCGCGCGAGAGACTGCTCTGCGCGTTGTCGTCGACGCGTCCGTTTTTGCTCCTTGTGCGTCATCTCCCATTCAATCGAGCGTGGAAAGAATATCTATGCGTCAATATGGATGGAGGATGCACTGCCAAATGAAACAAAAGGACACACACGACGAGCGTGATGCCCGAAGAGACGATGCAGCCGATCGCCGCGAGGATACCGAGTAGATCTAGATTATTATCATAAAGACGGGCTTAGGGCGTTGCGAACGATGTGGTTGGAAAACGGCGATCATACCTGTCGGAAGC
This sequence comes from Boletus rex-veris, assembly GCA_038088795.1. NCBI lineage: Eukaryota > Fungi > Basidiomycota > Agaricomycetes > Boletales > Boletaceae > Boletus > Boletus rex-veris. The sequence continues at coordinate 687 of JBBPJQ010000771.1, forward strand.
CTGATCGATCGAGGTCAAACCTCGGTTCGAACGAAAGCATTCAATATACCGTGACGTACATTTTTTCATTGATGTGTTGATGCGGTTGTATGCCATCAACGCCAAGAATTACGAGTGGGACGGTGAACAGGAACCGGAACACGACGCGGATGCACTATGCTGCGGTCAGAAATGAGACGAGACGAGGTGGCGAAGCGACGCACGTTGAGTTCATGATACTTGGTCAACCGAACCAACGTGGCTGTCTCGACATCTTTCCCTTTCTGCGACAAGAGGGGTCATCACATTGGAAATAGGTCAATTAAACCGAGGGAACGTACGAGATTTGCAATGAAAGAAGGAAAGGTCCACAAGACAGGTATGAACCATATCGTCATTGAGAGACTAGCAAGTCCTCCCGTCAGGAACGTATACGCCTCGCACTACCGTCTCGTCATCAGAATATCATCGGCACCGACGTGCATATATCGACCCACCTGTAATACATTTTCGCGGGTAAAGATGGTGATCAACGGCATGACGAGTACGGCAATGCAAGATCCGAGCGCCCATGTCTTAAAATATAGACTCTTGAACCAATCTTGCTGCGCTGAGCTTGAATTGACGAGAAAGAGCCAAAAGCAAAGTTCTATCCATTCGTTATCGATAAGCTCGTCCAAAGATGGTGCATCGACACGTGTACCTTCCAAGTGTGTCACCCTTGGAGGAGGTACTTGCGTGAGTTTGATGGACGGTAACAAGACGCCGGACCACTCACATTTCGAGGCCCCAACCGATAGCGAAGGCGAGGTACAAGGGGAATATCGCGTTTTGGGCCGATCGACTCCATTCTTGATAGGGTGTGGGTTGGACTGGGGATGATGGTCATTCATTCAAGGTGCACAGCCAAGAAGAGAGCGAGCGTACCTCCGTACTTGGGTGTCACGGTGTATCCGTAATTATATTTTATGATGGCGAAGCCCGTGGTAAATACGATGATGAATGGGATGGTTAGCAGATAGGAATACTAGAGTGCGCTTTTCAATACAACGACATGTGTCGGACGGGGAGAGACGTACGGTCATGACACGCTTGAACGCGCCGGCGTAAGGACCTTGGTTCCACCTCGGAGGAGGTTAGCCTTGGAGTGAAAGCACAGCGATGGGACTCGCCCAAGACACTTGAATCGATCAAAGCACCAGAGATGGAATACGAGAAAGGCCCCGAGCTAGAGCTAGTGTGAGTAAGTGGTACGACGAGACAGAGAACAAGTACCATGACTGTCAAGAGAGCCCATACGAGGTATACAGTGGGGGATATGTGAGCCATGAGACCATAGCGAAGCAACACATGATGATTGATATATAAGTGCCCATCAACTCGGCACCTCGGACTAATGGGAGCATTGCAATCCAGATGACGTAAGCTGAACCCATCATGACACCCACCGAAAACGACAAACAAGACCTCCTCCTCAGTTGCCGATTTGGCGACTTGGACGACGTTCAACACTTTATCAATACATTTCCACACGAATCACTCGATGACGTTCAAGACGACAATGACAACTCGGTGTTGCACATGGCTGCCGCCAACGGTCATACCGGTGAGCCCTGTTTGCCGTCACCGGAGGACTCGGACGTACCCAAGACATTCACACAGATATCCTCGCTTACCTCCTTCCACGCGTTTCCCCATCCCTCCTCACACACCGCAACAATGCCAGATCGACGGCCCTCCATTGGGCAGCCGTTAATCGCCATTTAGACGTTGCACAGTTGCTCGTACGGTTTTCACCCGGTCCGGGTGTCGATCTGATCGATATCAGGAACGAGGCGGGAAGATCGCCCCTTGGGGAAGCTGAGATGGCAGGATGGGAGGAGGGCGCACGGTGGTTCGTTCAGGTGATGCATCTTGGCGAGGTCAGAGAGGCCGAAGCCGAGGGGGAGGGAGAGGGAGAGAAAACACCTGTCGATCCGTCACATGCAATCGAGGTCGAGATTCAGGATTCAGATGGCCAGATGGCTAGGATGACGATCAATACCACACCATCCCTATCAGATCGGCAGCCGTCGTGAGGTTCGTCAAACGTGTCTATGGAGATGGATGTCCTGACCTCACTGTTTGTAGCGTTCACTGCACACGTTAGACTAGTTTAGACAGTGTCTAAAACGCTCCACGGAGTAATCGCGATTCTGATGGTGTCTTGCAAGAACCGTCAGTCACAACTCAAGCGAGATGAGCATTGCGCATCCCCGGTAACAGATCGACGTCTCATTTCAACCCCCAGATATACTTACTCGCACAAATCGATACAAAAAAACGACACATCAAAAAAAAAAATACAACCCTTTATCCTTGGGTCATCGTGCGTCGATGGCCAAACATGATTCGTCTCGACGCAGGATCATGTTCGTGCCTGTCTCGCCACGACACCGGCCCGTCGGGTGCATCACATGAACCTACCTCGGGTACACCGCCATTCGTGTGTCCCGTCGTAGACGCACCGCCACGCGTCAGCCGATCCCAACACGCATGCGCTTCATTCGACTCCACCACCGGCGGATCAGGGATATACAGACAACCGGGTCTCCGCGCCTGGGGGGTCAGCAACGTATGCGTCTTTCGCAACGGGAAAAAGCCAAGACCAGAGGGACGATCAGATCGTCGTACACGTGATACCGGAGACCAACGCCCGCCACGTTTTTGTGGCACGAGGTATACTCCCTGTCGTCCATCCCCACTTGCCGTGTTGTCAGTTTGCTGTTCGGGTGAGATGGCCATGCGGAGATGTGACGTACCTGCCTGCACCATCATCGGCGTTCAGTGGCGGTGATAAGCAACGACTGTTATTGTCGATCCGACATTGCCTTGCGCCGCTCATTTCTTTGGGTGACTGAGTTACACGTGGGATCCGCATGCGCCAGTTATTCGTCTCGTCTTCGCGTCCCTCGCGCTTCCAGGAGGATCCGCCGGACCACCCGTTTCGACACGGCACCTCACGGGATTCTCGGTCGTTAGACAACCTGGCATTAAATTGCTCCGTCGAGTCAGAATCGCCATCATCGTCGAATACGTCGCGTCTTCGCCACAAACACCCAGTACTACGAGCTCGCCTGAGCGACAAGGGGCACTCAGTTTCCGATAGCGCACCGTCTTGCCGTCGCCACTCGCCATTCCCATCGTCTGTGCACCATGTACCGATATCAAATAATTCTCCGTCGGACCTGTCCTTGCTTGCACTTTCGTCGCCGTCGAAAGACGCGTTCTTTTGGTGTGATGCGCGATCCACGTGGGTAGATGCCACCAGGGTAAACGCTAACCTAATCTGGTCCTCGGAGGCAACGTCCAGCGCTGTCATCTGAGGGTGGCCCGGTTCCTTGACAGCCACGTCACACATCGCTGACGGTTCAAGACATCGGTCGTCCATTGGCATAGCCGATCCGCGGAGGTTTCTGGTGGAAAGACCAAACTCGGAAGGTCCATGGTCCGGAGCTGAACCTGCTTGTTCAGTCCCATTAAGCATGGCTGGCGTCAAAACACCGGCGTCAAGGTAAAACTCGTTCGAAACAGATGAATGTCCATCTCCAGGTCGTCCGATAGCCGCCACATCACGGTCCGGGGTTGTACCTGACTGTCTGGTCCCGTTGAGTACGGCCGGCGTCAAAACACCATCGTCAAGGTCAAACCCGTTCGACACGGGTGAATGATCGTCTCGTCCGGTGATTATCACATCGTTGGCACCACGATCCAAATGGTCCAATACCCCAAAGGAGGAAGTCGGTCCAGAAAAGTAGGCCCTGACCCCCATTTGAATGCACGAGTAAAAGTGTGACCATGGTATCATAGTCAAGACGGATTTCTTGAACGTGTCATGCGCATCCTGCCCCGGACGTTCATGCAACCAAGCCCCAGGCATCGACGTGCGATATCCGACCTCCTCATATGTATCGAGGACCAAATCCTGAGCTGCTTCGCATATTGCAAAAGGGTCCCAAGACAACGACTGAAATACCCATTCGCTCGCGTCGGTGGCAATCGAAAACCGGCACGCGGACCGAACCTTGGCCACGCTCCAAAAACGCGACAGGACAATTGCCAGAGCCAACAACCCCACAAGGAGACAACCAATCACGCCAGGGCCACCATCATACCTCCCCAGAACGCGTGCATAACCTAGATCAAGCCACTCACGGGTCAGCGGTACGCCAGGCACGTCCCATTAAAAACGAAATCGTACCACCAGGTCGGATATCAACGATGACTGCGGAACGCATTCCCTTGTCATGGAGACCGTGTGTGAAATTGTGATTGTGATTGTGATCATGACCGTGGATCGGGTGTGGGACGAATGGGGGAGCAACGTGCACGGTGTGATCTGTCGGGATATCTGTGCCCATGTCCGTGGCGAATGAGAGCCACGTTGGCGCTTCGTATCTCCTCTTGGGCGGACACCGTGCTAGTGTCGCGGCGCGGACCCGGTGCGACAGGGGCTCGTGTGCATGCTGATCTGCGTCGGATCCGAGACCCATGTCGGCGAGTCTCTGGCCGAGAATGGTCCACAGGTGCCACGCCCGAAACCGTTCTGGACCGCGTGAAACGAGGGCGGGGTCGAGCTCGCTCTGGACATTGACAAGGCCGAGGAGGAAACAGCGCAGTAGCCTGGCGTGGAAATGGAGCGTGTCGCTGTCCTCCCATGGGACGACTCGGAATGGGAACGCCGCCCAGACGCGGTTGGGAAACATGGGTAGAGGTGGTGGTGTTGGTGAGAGGGATGGTTGATCGGGGATTGAAACCGGTTGAAGCTTGGGCGCGCCCTCGGCGGAACTCATCAAAAGGGGGTTGGTGTCTAGGCGAGTCTGGGAAAGACTGTACTCTACGTTTCTTGTGCCTCCAGCTCGTCCTTGCACCGGCCACGTGTACACTGGGACACCCTATACTCTTAGTATGTCACTGGGGCGAACTGCCACCCATGCATTGGTCGCGCGACAGTTGTGACCTCGACTCTGAGCAGCGTGGAATGGGTCTCAGGTATGACTGCAATTTGGACTGCCCAGTGGGATGCAGTCTGGCAACTTGTACGCTCACAACGCTGTCAACGTTGAGCACGAAAGCACATTAACTGGGGGAGATGGAATGACTGGAGTTTTGATTTGTTTCGAGAGGCACTGGCAAGCTTCCGCCACTAATCTCGGGTCAGTAGCCCAAAGTCTGATAACATCGATCGTAATTATCAAACTGTCGATGGTCGTATAGTGTAGTGGTTATCACTCGGGATTTTGAAGACAGAATTTGATTTCCCGAAACCCAGGTTCGAACCCTGGTACGACCTCTTTTTATCTTTTTCCATTTCGGGTTAAACCGGACGGTGATTTCCAGCTTGACTACGAACAGATTCTGATATGCTCCATCAGTAACAGTCATTAAAAGGTACTCAAGTGCGCGCGAACAAAGTGTTCTGGTATCCATAACGCGGCGCGAATATGGGCGGGGTCCCAGGCAAAATTCGAGCTTCCCTGTTCTGTTCTGGCTGCTTCTGTGCCTGGACTCGACTTTGGGTGACCAACGTTCATCGACGTCCTGCACTCGGAGATCACGGTCGTTTCCATTCCGGTGTGCTATTGGGTTCTCCGGGGCGTCTTATGCCAACTGCCCCGGCCGCTGTCGTTTGTTGCCATTGCTTGCGGAGAACCAGCTTGCCAGTGTAACCAGGGTGACGACTCGAGTCGCCCCATTCGAGCACTCCGATACATTACTCCGCACCTTCCATACGCCAACCCCAGTTCTCGAGACGGATTTACCCAACCCCGTTGTCACGTCATGTCATGTCATGTCATATCCTATATCTTCGGAGAGTAGCAAGACGCTTTATGAACGCCCTGATAGTACATATATGATTAGGACTGACTCGGAGTGTTTCATATGAGGATGAGAACGACCTCAAGTCCTCGGAGAACGTCCTATCGTGAGGGGACATTTCACATGTTCTCGCTTCAAAAAGTCGGCCGTGTGATCGCCCGTCTAGTCGATGATTCCTTGTAGGCTCGTGAATCACCCAAGCTGGCAGCGAGTCGATGCAAAAGGGAGGCGTCTCTCCCGCAACGACGCGCTGGCACCGACCGCCCAGTTGAAACGGCGCAGGAGGGCTTGGTTAAATTAAACAGGGCGACGTCCAACTGGATGATATGATGTTGATTGATATGATGGTTGCCAGTTTTTGAGGGTCGTCTTTTTTTTTTCCCAGATTTCTATCTCGGCAAAAGCGTTCGTGAATTTTATTCACAGTGAAACTAGTGTCAGGAGGATTTCTCTGCGGCGGATTCGAGCATCCCATGTACGTACAGTCCCACCACTTCCTCGCTTTCCAACTCCTCCTCCTTGCTCGTCTCCACCATTAGACATCCACCCAAGACACCGAGACAAGAGAGAAACACCGGCACATACAAACATTCGCCTCGTGCACACTTATCTCCGTCGCTCAACTTCAGTTCCGTGTCATCATCGTACGCGCATCGCAGACGCACACCACAACCCGTAGTGCTACGGCATTGGCATCAAGAGGTGCGCTATCAATGAACTATCATCAGAATCCTGGTCCTTACCACTTAGAAGCCTACTATAGTCCTTGCCGCGGCGACTCCCGGATCCAATCAGTGCCATCATCCTCGAGGTGCGAGGCGTCAATGTGTCCTGTCGCGACACCTTTTGACTTGTTCGGTAATAGGCAGGGATTTCGGAGCGGGCGGGAACTACACCCAAGACGTGTCAACAACATTAACCAGACGTTTTTTTTTGGAACAAGGTTGCTGGGCGTTGTACGCTTCGGCCGGAACCAATTGATACGTCGCCGACTGACCGCATCTGATAAGTCCATTTCGGCCAATTGGATAAAGAAATGCGGCAGATAGAACGAGACTACGCACGAGCAGAGCAGGTAACAGCGGGTACGAGTCCAGGCCTCGACCTCGATGTTCGCGGAGATGTAGGTTTGGGGTTTGCCTCGAGGTTCGTGGGCGGTCAAGGGGTGGATGAGGCGTGTCGTCAAAAGCTCCGCGAGGCCGTGCATCCGGGTGACGCGAACAAGGGTTCGGCGGGCGTGGAGGGCGGAACAACCCAGAATCCAGTGGCTAGCGAATCAACGTCGCAGGAATGGAAGGACAAGGCAGAAAAGTGGCTGGGTGGAGGAGGAGCGGAGACGGCAGGACTCCGTGAAGATCAACACGAGGCTCGGTCCAGTCACCGCGTGGGCATCGTGTCTGCGCCTCGAAATTACAAACGCCCTCAGTCACTGCAGAATCTCAAGTCCAGCGGAGGAGAGGGACGTTATAGCGCTACTATCAACAGCAGCGGTACCACTCTTACCGGGCCCAACGGGTCCACAACGACTATTGCTCGCATTTCTCCGCCAGCCATCCCTCCCCGCTCACCACTTCGTCCTGGTTCTCATCAGCCTCCTCCCCTTCTAGCTCCCTCCGGACCAACACCCCCAGCGACCACCTTACACTCTGCTATCGTTACTACCCCAAATTCTCTCAACGGTGACGAGGACGACGGTCATCTGATCCTGATGCCCTCCCTCCGCGAGACCTTCGGAGGGTCTCTCACCGCCCTGCTTGCCACTCTAGAGGCGGAGACTCTCCACGACAAAGCCTTGCCTCTTCCACCCGACCAAGAGGACGACCTCTCGCCCGACTACAGCGACGAGATCGACGAAGAGGATTATGATCCGGACCCATCCCAGCCTTCTTCCACGGACAGCCTCACCCTCGACGCTCCAACATGTCCAGCGCCAGCTGGCCCTGCCACCCCCAATCAACCGACTGTCATGTCAAAGAGAGTCCATGCCCTACGCGAATTGCTCTCTTCAGAACGCGCATACGCATCAGATCTTGCATTGATCCGCGATATACACATCCCACTCGCTCTAGGCAGGTCCCCCCTTTTTCTCGTGGCCTATGCTGATCCTCTAACGTGGTTCCCGTCGCAGGGCAACCGGCTCCTTTCAACACCAACGGCACGCCTAGCCCGCCTCCCTTCTCGCCCGGATCTGGGTCGGCCTCGTCATCGCGAACAGTCTCCACCGCTTCCGACTCTTCTACAGCTTCTTCACAGCTTGGCCCCCCAATGACCCGCGACGACGTACGCATCATTTTTGGAAACATCGGGGATCTCGCCATGTTCTCAGATCATTTTGTCGACCGCTTGGAGGAAGCCCTCGGTGGCGCACTCGACGGCGGCAACGGCGAAGATAGAGTTGGCTCACTGTTCCTCGAGATCGTGAGTGTCCACGTTCCCTGTCGTGCCCCTCGTCACACATGCGTTGCTTGTGTCCCCAGATCCCTGCCCTTGAACCGCCTTACAAGACGTACATCACGCGTCACCCGACTGCGCTCGCCCATCTCAATGCCTTGCCTGCCTCCCCAGCGCTCTCCGCCTACCTATCTCATACCCGAACGCTTGCGTCGTCTTTGACGCATGCTTGGGATCTCCCATCCCTCCTCATCAAGCCCGTACAGCGGCTTCTCAAGTATTCACTTCTCCTTGGGGCTATCATCGACGCCACCCCCGACTCCCACGGTGACCGTCCCGCGCTCGTCAAAGCACGCGAACGCATGGAGGAAGTCGCGCGAAGCGTCAACGAAGACCGTCGACGTTGGGAAGTCGTTCGCGAAGTCCTCGGAGGTGCTCCTATTCCCACTGCCAACGGAACAGGCAAGTCAAAGAAAGGCAATGGCACAGTCAGCGCCGCTTCTGCGCATCTAAGCCGGATGAAGTCGCTTCGTCCACCCAAGACCAGAGATAGCGCAGAGAATGCGTCCGATAACGCCGAAGCCGCGCAAGTGGCGCGATTAGAAGGCGAGTTGCAGCGATATGCGGTGTTTTTGGACAGGTTTGCCAAAGACGTCAAGGACTGGCGTCTCAGCATGCGTCATGCGTTGGTCGCGTTATGGCAATGGGGTATCACGTTTGGTGCCGTTCTTGGACTCACTCCGTCACCATCCGTCGACGATATCGACGGCGAAGGACGCTCGGAAGCATACGATGCGTTCACCCTATTGCTCGCCAGCCTTCCAGGTCTCTGCACGGACCTCGAACAGGAGCTGCAAAAGTCGTTCATCCCACTTCTCTCCAACCTCAAGACGATGATGGAGCCTCCGACCAAACTCCTCCATGCCATGCACTCACTCGAGCCGCTTCACGTCGCCCTCCTTCACACGCCCTATTCGCCGTCCAAGTCCCGTCGTCCGGCACCTGCGCTTCTCACCGCGTCCCAGTCTTACCTTGCCCTTCGTTCTGCGTTGTCAGCCGAGTTGCCCATCCTGTTGCGAGCGATGAACAAGGCGACGGGGCTGGCGGTGCGTATCGTCGCAGAGCGACAAGCGGGGTTCTACTCTTCTGTGGGAGAGAGATGGGCTGAACTATGGGATGCACTCAAAGTGGAAGGCGAGCGGTGCGGTGCGGCTGAGGAGACGTTGCGTGTGTGGTGGGAACGATGGGGCGATGTCGAGGTGCGCCTTTCCTTGATGAAAGTCACACGCAGGGACAAGTGGTGGGCAGAGAGGGAGAAAGTACTGCGGGATCTGACTGTGCGGGGTGAGAGGGAGAGGGATGGCAAGGAGCGACCGACGAGGAAGGTGACTGCACCGCTCGAACCTGTGCGTGTGTCAAACCATCAAGCACCGCCGACACCTTCGTCCCACAAGCGGCAGAACCATCAGCCTCAGTCGTCGACCGAGACTGTGCCCGCCGGCCGCCGACGTAGCGGAAGCAATTCCAACACCTCACAAGTCCAGCGACGAACGTCTGACGAGTCCCTTCGATCGGGTAAATCGTCCAAGTCGACTGGCAAGTCCAGTCGGAACAGCCGAACGGAAGTGGAACCACCTGTCCCTCGACTCAAACCCAAAATTTCGCAGACCAATGGTGGGAGCAGTAACGGCCCCCACCGCATGAAGAGCAACCCCGCGATCTCACCTCTGCGAACGACACCATCGCAGTCTTCGCAGGTCTTTGTGGATTTTGAGAACCACTACCCACCGTCCCCACTGTCGATCGAGATGTTTGATCCCGAGGAGCTGGATTCCGAGTATAGAGGACGGACTCAGCGACGATCGAGTCTGAAGAGTAAGCTTACCGATACGTTCCGGCCTGTGCATCACCGTCGACGATCGTCTTCTGTCAAGTCTCTGGGTGCACCGTCGTCCCTTGCACCATCGTCCCTTGCACCGTCGTACCACTCGACGGACGTACCTCTACCACCCTACTCTCCCTCCCATCAAACCCAATCGCATGCCACCAACGGTTCTGGGCCAGCGCCTTCGCATCAGACGCGTCCTTCGCCGACGCTCGCCGCCACGCGTGCATTGTACACTACCCGGGCCATCCATCCCTGCATTCCACCCACTGGCGTCTCTTATCGCGGTCTTCCGTTTTTCCAACTCGTCTATGGCGATTCGTTTGACGTCCTACGCGAATACGGACATCCCTCGACGCACGTCGACTTGCCATTGTACGTCGATGATGGGGAAGATTGTCTATTGCTCGTGCGAGCGAGAAGCAAGGGAGGTGGGTACGAGGCAGGGGACGTGGGTTGGGCGTTGGCGAGTTTCTTATTGCCTGTCGACTGAGCTGAGCGATAGGGAACACGTGGATGGGATGGATTTGATGGACATGAGGTTGGATATTTCGGGTCTGTTTGCGATACCTCCCTTTACCGCTCTCTCTATCTCTCTTCTTCCCCTCCCGTGATTGCGCTATCTACGTATCTGCCCATACCCAACACACCACAGGGATCGTGCCTCTGCAGCTGGTGACCGCTCGTCGAGGTACGAGGCTAGACCCGAGTGGACATGCTAGACTCCTCGGTTGGAAACACTCCCACACCGCCTCGATCAAAGATATCATTGGAACATCTTACGCGACAAGGCTAGACCTCTCTCCCCCCCTTTTTTATGGCTCTCTTCTTTTACATAGATACACGTGCCATGTACCCATATCTCTCCCTGTACACTGCTCCCCCTCGTCTTTTTTTTTACCTAAAGCTTTTGATTACGTTTGGTTTTTTGTGTCTTTGCCGTCGTTTTATGCACCCTCTTCCGTTTTTTTTCGGTTTTCTCTTTCTTTCTGACCCGCACGCCTCACACATACACTCTCGCTGACTTGTGCTTTCTTGCATTTCGTTCCATCTTTTTTTTTGCTCTCAGAAGAGCATTGGTAATGTACAAAGATATGAAAATGGTGGATTGAAATGAGAAATGATCGATGATCTTTGTCCTGTCCGTCCCACCGAGTACGTGCGCCAATTCCGATGAATGGACGAGTGCGCACGTATACCACGTACACGGTGGCACTGATATGGGCATCACCAGCGCGGGGTTGGTGCTGAGAGCAAGCCCGAAACGTTCCAAGTATTTTTGGAGACCCCTCAAGGCCTCGAGCATGGGAGGCATCATACTGTAATAAATTACTTCTCCAGGACGCATACAAACGATGATTGTACTAATTACGGACAAAGGAGATATATCATCGCGATCAAGACCCTGCCTTTCCCTCCACGTACACAGTCGGACTACACGTGCTTGATAGTGACTGAATACTCGCCGAGGGTGACAGAGGTCGGAACTGTACCGTTGTCCACGATTTCAGTGATGTTGGCACCCTGAGGCCCGTAAGATTGACCGCTTTTGCCCAAAGCCACGGCATCCGTAAAGGTCACCGGGCTAAAGTTGGCGAGAGGAAGCGAGGTATCGGTACCCCATACAAGTTCGACGAGCCACTCTGCGCTCAGCTCGCAAAGTGGATTACTAGATTGGAGTTTCCGATAGTCCATCTGGCCATTGCTGAGATTGTCGACGACCACAAGGCCAGATGTCTCATCCAACACTTTGACTGTCAATCGGATGAGGTCTCCGGCAGAGATGGCGATGTTGAGGTCGCCAGTGACACCATCGAAGTTGCACCGAGCTATATGCAAGAGCAACAAAACAAAGGTGAGGCAAATGGTGGATGGGTGGTTTAACATCTGCTTGCCTTGGTATTTGGGGCCATTCGGGGTGATTTTAGCCTCGACTCTGGCAACAAGGATGCTAGAGCACGAGGTACCGTCGATACTGACTGCCACACTGACACCGGAGTTGGTTGGACCTGAAATGTGGGGCACGGTAACAGTGCCAGAAATGAAATCGAAGGATCCCTGTCGAAACAAGAAAGGATGAGAGCCAGCAAGACGCGGTTCAAAAGATTGACGACATACACTATCCAGTTTATAGACAGCACCAGCCCAGTTTGCAGCATATGTGACTGTGTCAGAAGAAGCGTTCGCCGGCTTCTCAACAAGGCTTTGGCGGTAAAACTGGGAGGGACCCGCCAGAGCTACAGAAGCGAACAAGAAGCTGGAGATGAGCATGGAATTCAAACGCATGGTCTGAAAGTGAACTAGAGGACGGTCGATAGATGGTCCGGGTGACTGACGCTGGGTCGAAAGTGCAGCTCGATCTCATGCTTTTATACGCTCCCCAGGTCACCTGAGCGCTGGCGGTTTTCAAACACACATGCTGCAAGCGAGAATGCCAGCAATCATCCTCAGGGAGACACTGCGACAACCTCGGTTAACCTGGACAGCCTATCGGTTAGTCGTGAGTGGAGGCGGGAAGCCGAACAAGCCCAGTGAGTCAGTGACTGAGTGTTGATTCGTCCTGCTGGAGAACGTCAAGTCGTCAGCCGACTAATCTCATTTCCTATTTGCGCGGTAAATACCACAAGCAAGTTTGAGAACTGGCACCACCTACCTGACGCGGCATTTGTCGAGCTGCTTTGTCAACGTAATGTTTTTGACGACGCTCCTCTACGATTCCTGAGTACTCATTGGCTGGCCGAGTACCAAGCGAAGGTAATTACCTGATAGATACCATTTGGACACTGGCCGACCAACGTTTGGTTGACAGATCGGCGCTGCCCGCAGCTCACCGCCTCGTGTCAGATCAGAGCTAATGAGCCCTGTTGAAAAGTGTCATATAATATTGAAACCCGTTGACCCTAGTATAAATTAATTATTGATGTAAACACACCTTGATTGCGTGCAAACGGCCAGCCAGGTTGAGGCTTCCATACGACCAAGTTTGAGCTTCAGCTTGCAAGATATCAGCAGACTCCTGCGTACGTGACCTAGTCTCCCAAGTTCCGGTCATGCACGAATAGTGGTCGGTCAACAGCATATAACAACCCATTGTCGGCTTTTCGCCAAGTAGTGCTGTGCTGACATGTGCCAGTGGTGTCAGAGATCCAAGTTCTAAGCGAAGATGGACAGTGTATAGATGAACGATGCGATGCAAAAACACGTCAACGAATGAAGAAAACAACGTAGTACTGGAAGAGAATGTTTACACTGCCACCATGCAGCATTCCAATTATTTCATGACAGTAATATTGGCAGTGAGATCTTGAGACATCGGATGCGGCGTCCGTGTCATCGTTGTCCGCAAAGGTGGAGGCCCTGGCATCGGCGGAAGTTTTGTTTGTTGCGTCGGTTGGAAACCAGGAAAATACAGAGAGAACGGCTGTTCCTATCGTATTGAATATAACGAAAAGGCCAATTGGACGAGGTGGAGGTTCAAACGTTGCAACGTTCAACAGCAAGCGTCACTGTCAGTGGGGTGACTCCGCTCGCCTACGGTACTAGGACGCGCTGCAAGACATCGCCACCGCCATGACGACTTCGTCCCGCGTAGAAACTGGCCACGGCGTACATGGGGTATACCCTGGCTTGGCATACACCACGTACGCAGGGCCAGTCCAAGTCGACTGGCAAGTCTAGTCGGAGCAGTATCGGACCTCACCGCATGACGAGCAACCCCGCGATCTCTGCGAACGACACCGATGATCGCAGTCTTCGCAGGTCTTTGTGGATTTTGAGAACCACTACCTGCTGTCGCTGCTGTCGATCGACACGTTTGATCTCGAGGATCTAGATTCAAACAATCGAATCTCAAGAGGTAAACTTACTGATACATTCCAACTTGTGCGTCACTGCCGACGATTGTTTTCTGTCGAATCTCTGGGTGCACTGTCGTCCCTCGCACCGTCGTACCACTCAACGGACGAACCTCTACCATGAGGTTGGATATTATTTCGGGTCTGTTTGCGATCCCCTCCCCCCCGGGCCCACACACACTTTACCGCTCTCTCTGTCTCTCTTTCCCCCTCCTGTGATCGCGCTGTCTACTTATCTGCCCATACCCACACACCACAGAGACCGTACCTCTGGCTGGCGACCCCTCACGGACCGCTCTACAGGCTAGACCCGAGTGGACGTGCTAGCCTCGGTTGGAAACACTCCCGCACCGCCTCGATCAAGATATCATCGGAACACGTTACACAACAAGGCTAGATCTTTTCCCCCTTTTTTTCTGGCTCTCTCTTTAAGGCCTCAAGATGGGCATCATAACTGTAATAAATGAATTGTCCAGGATGCAGACAAGCGGTGGTGGTACTATTTACAGACAAAGGAGATATATCAATACAATCAAGACCCTGCCTTTCCCTCCACGTACACAGTCGGACTACACGCGCTCGATAGTGACTGAATACTCGCCGAGGCTGACAGAGGTTGCAGGTTTACCGTCCTTGTTCAGGATTTCATTCATATTGGCACCCTGAGGCCCGTAATTTCGACCATTGTGGTCCAAAGCCACGGCATCCGTAAAGGTCACCGTGCTAAAGTTGGCGAGAGGAAGCCAGGTATCGACAACCGGTACAAGTTCGACGAGCCACGATGCACTCAGCTCGCAAAGTGGATCACTAGATTGGAGTTGCCGATAGTCCATCTGGCCATTGCTGAGATTGTCGACGACCACAAGGCCAGATGTCTTATCCAAAGCTTTGATTGTCAATCGGACGAGGTCTCCGGCAGAGATGGCGATGTTGAGGTCGCTGCTGCCATTGAAGTAGCACAGAGCTATATGCAAGAGCAACAAAACAAAGGTGAGGCAGATGGTGGATGGTGGATGGGTGGTTTAACATCTGCTTGCCTCGGTAACTGGGGCCATTTGAGGTGACGATACCCTCGACTGCGATACCAAGGAGGCTAGAGCACGAGGTAGCGTCGATATTGACTGACACACTGACGCCGGAGTTGGTTGGACCTGAAATATGGGGTATGATAACAGTGCCAGAAATGAAATTGAAGGATCCCTGTCAAAACAAGAAAGGATGAGAGCCAGTAAGACACGCTTCAAAAGATTGACGACATACACTATCCAGTTTATGGACAGCACCAGCCCAGTTTGAAAGATATGTGACTGTGTCAGAAGAAGCGTTCGCCTGCTTCTGAGCAAGGCTTTGGTTGTGAAACTGGGAGGGACGCGCCAGAGCTACAGACGCGAACAAGAAGCTGGAGATGAGCATGGAATTCAAACGCATAGTATGAACGTGAACTAGAAGACGGTCGATAGATGGTCCGGATGACTGACGCTGGGTCGAAAGTGCAGCTCGATCTCATGCTTTTATACGTTCCCCAGGTCACCTGAGCGCTGGCGGTGTTCAACAACCACACATGCTGCAAGCGAGAATGCAGCAATCATCCTGAAAACTGCGACAACCTCGGTTAACCTGGACAGCATCGGTTAGTCGTGAGTGGAGACGGGAAGCCGAACAAGCCCACTGTTAATTCGTCCTGCTGGAGAACGTCGAGTCGTCAGCCGTGACCACTAATCCCATTTCCTATTTGCGCGGTAATTACCACAAGCAAGTTTGAGAGCTTGCCCTGGCACCACCTACCTGACGCGGCATTTGTCGAGCTGCTTTGTCAACATAACGTTTTTGACGACGCTCCTCTACGATTCCTGAGTACTCATTGGCTGGCCGAGTACCAAGCGACCTGATGGATACCATATTGGGAGGGTTTGGACACTGGTCGACCAACGTTTGGTTGACAGATCGGCGCTGCCCGCAGCTCACCGCCTCGTGTCAGATCAGAGCTAATGAGCCCTGTTGAAAAGTGTCATATAATATTGAAACCCGTTGACCCTAGTATAGATTTATTATTGATGTCAACACACCTGATTGCGCGCAAACGACCAACCAGGTTGAGGCTTCCATACGACCAAGTTTGAGCTTCAACGTGCAAAGTACGTGCCAAGTCTGATCAGCAGACTCCTGCGTATGTGACCTAGTCTCCCAAGTTCCGGTCACGCACGAATAGTGGTCGGTCAACAGCACATAACAACCCTTTTCGCCAAGTAGCGCTGTGCTGACATGTTC
>JBBPJQ010000772.1:0-16909 GCA_038088795.1 Boletus rex-veris
TTTTCTTCTGTTTGATCTGGTAGTTAGTGTTGTCCTATCACCAGCTTATAGCCAGATTGGGCCTGGAGGATTAATTGCCTATAGATTTCCCTAGCCATCTAGCAATCCAAATCCTGAACAAACGACATTGAGTGGTATATTCTCGTGATGTTGGTGGAGGGAGACCTTCAATGGACCAGCATGAACCCCTAGGCATGTTTGCATTGTACATGTGGAAATGCAGACAAGATCCCAGGTGAGCAACTAGAAAAGGGAGGTCTGGGAGAGAGTGAGGGAGTATACAGCATTGGTTGGCAAACCTAGCAGTGCCATTTGCACCATAATTGATGACAAGTATCATGATCCTGTTAGAACCATCTTCAACTTTGAGATCACAGTATTTAAGATTGAATTAGGAACACTGATTGCCTGTCAGTCTTTCTCTGGGGTGGGTTAGACTGAGGGGACATATCCCAGGTCGAGATATCAGACTACATCCATGAATGATACAGCTAGATTACCTTATATTCAATAGGTGAATAGTCTTAGGGACCTTTGAATGGGAGAGTAAGAGTGATGGTTCAGTTGTAACCGCCACAAGACTTTGTCCAGAAGCTATTATATGGTCAAGGTCAGATCTCATGCATGATTATAATATGGTGTACATTGGATTCTCTTTATGGCTTGATTGTAGCACCATTCACAGGAAGAGGAGAACCTACTATGGCTCAATGTTTGGTGGTATTGATTTAAATTGGCAGAAATGAACGTTACCTGTTCATGTCCATTGAGGGCTTGAGGAACCTCAACCTGCTTATAAGGTCATCAAATGCAAATTGTGCTAGTGCACCTTCTGGACCCAGATGATGGCTTGCCTTATAGACATCTGGCAGGATGACCCATATTTACTAGTATGGTTGTTGACTATAGTGGTGTTCATCCTATTTTAGGATGGCTCTGATTTGACGCTGATTGAGATGCCATCTGGGCAATGACCTTGTTGGAGTTTGAAAAAACATGCCTCCTTAATGTCTTTGGTGCTCTGCATACCTTCGAGCTCTTGCCCAACCCTTCAGAATGACCACTCAGCAAGCAAAAGGGAGGGCATCAGCCAGGCCCTCAGATAATACTCAATCAATTCCCAAGCCTGCAGGCAGGACTGGTGCACAAGGTAAAGGAAAAGGCAGAGCCCAGGAAGCAACTGGATCATTACCCACCACATCCTCCAAGTCTTCAACTCCAAGGCCTCCAAATATTGTCTGGGATGAAGACCATGTCCAGGAGCTTGTCACTTGGCTTGTAACTCATCTGGCTGACAGGCATGTCCTATATCATGATTGCAATCAAGCTGGATCTGCTCCTCCCCTTTCTCCCAATGAGCAGCCCTCTGGAAGACAGAAAAAGGATGTTCATGCTATGATCGCCAAGCATATCTTTAACAGCAAGGATCCTGAGTACTCAAACAATCCAGAAAGATATATGACATCAGTAAGCAATCGGTTAACTGCATATGTCACATATAATCCTTTTATATTTGCTGTTCTGATTTTTTGTTGAATCTAGCCTGAAACATAACTATCAGAAGTGCCGTAACCACCTTAAACAAACTGGAGCAGGTGTCCATCCAGATGATCCAACCCAAACCTTTTAAGTACATATATCTAGTTGCCCATATCCCTTGCTCATGCTACAACTGTTACAATTCGTTCTTTTCTTCTACTCTTCGTCACTACTCGTTCCTCTTTACCCTTCCTTGTCTCCGACCTATCCCACCGCTCACAGGATATGCTATCCTTATGCTACGCCTTGTCCTTGTTTTATCTATCATTCTAACGACCTCTTCAAGGAGATCTATTCATCTTTAGCCCATGTTATCACTTGTCTTCTCTCGTATCCACTTCTACAATACTCAAGACTTCCTCGCTACTTGTGATACTTATCACTGGACTACCTTTGTTCTTTATATGACTTTACTTACATTTTCTTCATATGATATTTGCTTAGTCATTTCATACAACTCTTATCCTAGCTCATCCTAGCTACTCAGAGTTACTTAGGTACTGCTCCATTGTACCTTAGCTTAAATACCCTTGAATCTACCTTGTCCTTGTTCTAAGACTCCTTTGAGCACCAGCCTCGTCGCCTTTGAACCTTGAACCTTGAACCTTTGAACCAGTCGCTCCTACTGTTGAGTGGAGTGTCTTCCTCGGACTTCATGCTACCATTAAGTGCACGCTTTACCTCGTACCCCTTTGAACCATCTTTCAAGGCTATGCTCATCCCTATCTGGGTCAAGCATAACAACAACCATTCAATAGGTCAGATCTGCTCTGAATTTTCTCACTACAATGAACTTGATGAAATCTGGCATGGTATACTGGGGTTCGACAGTGATCTCATTTCATCTGATCCCACCATTGATCATGCTCAAGGCCTATTGTCGCTTGTGAAAGTTAAATCAAAGAATACTCCTGCAGTTTACACTCAAGAGGAGGGGGACATTGTCAGTAATCCACTACCAGACAATGCCAACAATGGAGTCGGAGACAACAATGGTCACAGTGGATTTGAAGGAGAGGATCTTTTTGACTTGGACGACAATAATATGCAGGTTGACAATAACCAGCAGTTGGGTAGGCTGGGCTGGTAGGATGAAGGTGAGGCAACAGCCCTTGATGATGCTTATCAGGTGCATATCAATGCATAGGATAACAATTTAATATTAAACAATCTGTCTAGTAGGCTCCCTCAACTCTCTCAGCTCAAATTGCTGCTCACATGGCTGGTCCCTCTGGTTCAGGGATGTCAGCCAAGAGTGCCGGCAAGATAAGAACACCATCATGGGATGGTCATTCTGCTTTTCGTCAACAGACACCCTACACACGCCACCCCCCCAACTCTGTTCGCTCTTCTATTAGCCTTCCCTCCACTATCACTTCTCCAGGTCCCAGCACTGCTGCTATTGCCACCAAAAAACCCACTTCCACCTCTATGCGGATCAAGATCGACTTAAGCAAGAGGTTTAGTGAGTTCACACAGGAGACTGACAACCACTTGGAGGGGATCAATGACAATCACACCCATTGTTTTCTTGCAAAATTGAACCATGCTACTTGAGACAAGGAACTCAAAATGCAATGTAACCAGTTGAACTTGGAGCATGCAAATGCTGACCTTGTCCACTGCCATGAGCTTGATTGTATGCAGAAGGATATTGAGTGGACAGAGAAGGGCATTGAGCTGACAAACATGGAGGAGAGGCACTTTGCTCAACAAGTGGAGCTGCTCCAATTGCAGATCTGGCTGGAAGAAGTGTGGCAAAACAGCCACTTCCCATGAACTGGATCTGGCATTTTCCTTGTCATGTAGGTTGTGACTTGAACCCTCTCACTTCCCCCCCTTCCATCACCACCACTAGTGTCAAAATATCACCAGATTCAAGACCATATATCCTATGTATGTTGTTGTCATGTCAAGCATTGTATTCTTAGATCCAAATAAAGGATATGTCTTCTTTCTACTAAACTTGTCCTAGATGTGTAAACAGGTGCCTCATCAGCTCTGACTGGAAGACCTGTTCTGGTGTTCCTTCAGGCACATCCACAATGATGGGAGCCAATGGATGGTATGGTTTTACTCCTTCTTGTCTAGCCCAACCTGTTGTCTTCTCAACTCCCAAGTCTGACTTGAACTGGAGGATCATATTGTGGAGGATCAAACAGCATTGGATCCAATGCATTGTGATCTTTGTATGTTCTTGTGTTCACATGACTAACCAAAGCTCACGGAGGGACTGGAATTATCCCTTCAATGCTGCAAATGCATGCTTCACCCAGATATGAACCTTCAGAGAACAGTGATCAACAAATGGCCCAATTGGTGATATGGTACATTACCTTTGACAAATGCTTGTTATAGATGTTTCTTGACCGTGATAGTCCTGCCAGCCTTGTTGCCTTGAATGGTACAACATACCACATCTGTGTTGAATACATGCTGTAGATAACAAGGGGTAACTGATAATCCTCTGGACTAAACCAAACAGGTCAAAAGCTAGAGAAAGGTAAAAAGGGTGCAATATGTTCGACCCTAAAGGGATTCAAACACAAGCTGATGAATAGAAGGACAAAGAATAGGAAGTCTGAAAGTCCCAGATGAAGTCTGAGATTTTGGATAGGTCCAATAAGTCAAGGGAAGGACACCTGAGAGACACCTGAGCACTGGATTGTAAGGGAGAAAGTGTAGAGAACACAGGACTTGAGCGAGAGTGAAGGTAAGTCATGCAACGGGCACCAGACTTTGTATTGGAGACATTTGAGATGACAAGGGACGAAAGAGAGATGATCAACACCAACTGGGCAAAAGATGTATTTGGAAATCCAAATACAGATATTTATAGTCTCGGAGCATACTCTGGACTTAATAGTAACCAAGGAAAATGTGATAAGGAGATGAAACAAACAGTATGTATGGGACGTCAGATGTGATGACTAAGTCCTGAGACTGTACAAACAAAGTCCAAAGGAAGTCCAGACTTGCTAGTCTGAAGTCTGGCATGTTTGGTATCAAACCCGAGATAATTCAAGTCAGACAGACTGAATATGGTATCAAACTAAGTTAACTTGGATCGGACTTGGACCGAACTTCATACAGGATATAAAGGATGAAATACAAACCATGTTCCATAGTGGATGGACGAACAGAAGAGGACTTGGAGGAATATTGTGAAATGACCAGATATGAACCTAGAGGACTATAGATCTCTACAGCGCTATCAGCCCAGATCCAGTGTTCTGGAGGGATCATCCCCTTCAGATTGTGTGCAATCTGTGTTCCCAAGAAGGCATGTGCATCGTGCACACTGCCTGGATGGCCAAGACCATAGTTGATGATGTGTAAGTCATGCAACATGACAACAAGCTGTCAGCTGGATCAGCACATAAAAATAATTGTGATTGTTACCATGGTGTAGAGATCCATAGTCCTCTAGGTTTATATCTGGTCATTTCATGATATTTCTCCAAGTCCTCTTCTGTTTGTCCATCCACTATGGAACAGGGTTTGTATTTCATCCTTTACATTCTGTATGAAGTCCAGTCCAAGTCCGATCCAAGTTAACTTAGTCTGATGCCATATTCGGTCTGTCCGACCTGAATTACCTTGGATTTGACACCAAACATGCTGGACTTCAGACTAGCAAGTCTGGACTCCCTTCGGACTTTGTTTGTACAGTTTTGGAACTTAGTCATCACATCTGATGTCCCATACATACTGTTTGTTTCATCTTCTTATCACATTTTCCTTAATTACTATTAAGTCCGGAATATGCTCTGAGACTATAAATATCTGTATTTGGATTTCTGAATACATGTTTCACCCAGTTGATGTCTGATCATCTCTCTCACATCTAACATCATCTCAAATGTCTCCAATATGAAGTCCAGTGCCCATTGCACAACTTACCAATGCTCTCATTCAAGTCCTTCATCCTCTATGCTTTTCTCCTTTGCGATCTGACATTCAGGTGTCTCTCAGGTGTCCTTATATTCTTAATTCCCAACCATCCAAAGTCTTGAACTTCATTTAGGAGCCTCGGACTTCTTATTTCTTGTTCTCCTGTTCTTTGACTCACGTTAGAATCCCTTTATGATTGAACATATTGCATCCTCACATCCCTTTCTCTAGCTTTTGACCTGTTTGGCTTTGTTCAGAGGATTATCAGTGACCCCTTGTTATCTACAATGGATGTATACCTGACAATTCAGAGAGTAGATTGACTTCCTATCATAGAATGTTTCACCAAAATATCTCAGTTTCTGAAATAATGGGATAGAGGAACCATCAGTGGCAAAGATCCCATTCTGCTAACCTGAACACATCCTTTCCTCCACAAATTCTCATGACAGTTCCACATCACTTGAATCAACTGCAGGCATTTTGATGTATTCATTGTGATGGTTGAGAAGCACAACCATAACACAGTGCATGCAGTTGATCACTGAGCCTATGCTGACACCCGCCCATTGTGATACATCTTCTGGGGAGATCATGTTCCCATAGTGACCCACATGGTTTAGAAAAATTGTAAGCTGGATAAAAACAGGAAGTTGTAAGTGGTTCGGTTCAGAATTGAATATTTCATTTCCATGAATCTTGTCAACAATACAGTCAAATACTGCTGGATCAATGTGCAATTTTTTGTGGAAAAGATGGGGCTGGAACACCACAAAGTGTTTCAGAAGATGAAGTTGTGGGGCCCACAATAGTGGCATGTCCAAACAGTTCAAGAACTGTGCTCTCTCCACCTCATTAATCAGTGCTATAATTTCACCAAGGAAACACTGGTAAGGTCTATCTCAATCATCCATGTGGTCCGAGTCCTGACTGTTGGATTCACTTTCAAAGTCTGAGTCACCATCCAAAGAAATGAGAGGGAGGATGGGGGATGGAGGGGAGATGATGATAGGATCAAATATGTCATCCTGGTCACTATCCGAGTCCATGTCAAGATTGGAGTCGTCAAAGTCACTTTCCATGCTAAGCTGAGCATTGCAGTCTCTCATCTATGCTACATGCAGAGCAACAAAACTCAGATTATCCAGTAATTTGTGGCAGGCAGATATGCGAGGCATAGAAATGGGCAGGGTGGGGGTCACTGTGGATGGGTTCATTCAGATTGTATTATATTTTACATCCCTTGTTGTTCTGAATGCTTTTGTTCTGCTATACTTATATTAAGGTCCTGCATGTTCCGCTGTAGACTTGCACAAAAATTGCTCTTTGACACACAGGATTAGGGTTATATGACTTGGCACCATCAGCCAGCAGTCTCCAGCACTATTGGAGTTGTTTTAGTTTAAATTTAGACTCAAAAGTGTGGCTGTTTGCACGACCATTTCAAAGCACTTCAGAGTCACTCTGAAGCTCATAATTACACAATCATAGCCATTGTGAATCCCACTTATGTATGCAAACATCTGAAGTCGAAGACTTTGGTTTCCATCTTTTGTCAATTCCAGTATTCCAAGCCCATGTAGTGGACATGCACTAGAAACTCAACCAGCCCTTGGTGTAAATTACCCATGGTTTTCAGATGACCCCCCAGGCCTGAGATGTGTCAACAGTAACAATATTAATACATACTGTAGGCTGGGCCTGGCTGAGGGAAGCATGTACACATCTCCGAAAGTGTAGGTCAGGCCCATCTGAGGACCATGTGTACATCTCTGAGAGAGTAGGTCAGGCCCATCTAGAAGCCATGGATACATCTCCAAGAGAGTACATCAGGCCCATCTGGGGGCCATGTGCACATCTCCAAGAGAGTAGGTTGGGCCTATCTGGGGACCATGTATACATCTCTGAGAGAGTAGGTTGGGCCCATCTGGGGAGCATGGGTACATCTCTAAGATAGTAGATCGGACCCATCTTGGGCTATGTGCACATCTCTGAAGGAGTAGGTTGGGCCCATCTGGGGAGCATGGATACATCTCCGAGAGAGTAGGTTGGGCCCATCTCAGGCCATGTGCACATCTCTGAAAGAGTAGGTTGGGCTCATCTAGGAGCCATAGGAACATCTCTGAAAGAGTAGGTCGGGCCCAGTTGGGCCCATCTGGGGGCCATGTGCACATCTCCAAGAGAGTAGGTCAGGCCCATCTAGGGACCATGGGTACATCTCCGAGAAAGCAGATCAGGCCTGTCTAGAGGCCATATGTACATCTCCAAAAGAGTAGGGCAGGTTCTAGCATACATTTCTGAGACAGTAGATCAGGCCCATCTGAGGGCCATGTGCATATTCCCGAAAGAGCAGGTCCTGAGCCAATTGGTTGCAGCCCATACAGTCAGAGATAGTGTATATTAGCTGGAAAGAATTGTATTCAACAGTAATTACAAGCACACATGTCTACCATACATAGAAACACATAGAAGATGAAATATGGAAGTTTTGGCTGTCAGCATTGTCTGTGCCTGCCGAGCCGATTTGTGTCGGCTCATACAGTCAGTTATATTATATATTAGCTGGTAACACTTGCATTCAATGGTAATTACAAGTACATAATGTCTACCTAAGGAAAAAACACATAGAAGGTGTTATGCTCGCCCTATTCACCCCTATCATTTTCACACTTTTCCTTGCATTAACTATACAAAACCACCAGATAACTACAAATAACCCCTATCACCCGGACACTACAGATTGTTCCCAATAACCATTAACAAAGCCTTATCTTATCAAGTCACATGATCCATATCACATGTCTAGTCACATGACCTTATCTCCCTTATCTTGGCTGTGCTACACATGTTATCCTCATGCTCACCTCATGCTTTTCCACTTGACTCACTTTTCCTTATCATCCAATCGCATTGCTCCATCTTATCTAGGCAGTGCTTATCTGCTAACTCATGGCTAACTCATGTTAACCAGTCTACAACATATTAACTCTTTATAGAATACATGGCTATGTACATAGCTATGTACAGCTTGGTCTGTGCCCCTATGTTAACCATATAAATACTGTAGATCAGTAGTACTTAGTCTCTAGTCTAGTTCTCTTGTTATTTCCCTTTTCCATTGTACCAATAGAACATCATTGAACCTTTATAGGACTTGCTAGTCAAGTCGATGCACTTCCTGCTTAACAACTAGACCCCTATTGATCATAGACAGGTTTGGTCATTACACTCCTGACACCATTGATCTGGCAGCTGCATGTCAGCAGGTAATGTGGCATAAATATCTTGTGACTTTTGTCTGATTTACAATGTTCAGCTACAAGAAGGAGCAGATGGTATCAGAGGTGACAACACTGCGACACTAAAGGTGTCAGCAATGCAATGGCTCAATGAGCACCAGCTGGCCCCCAATCCTCCTCTGAACATCTGTCAGAAGGAGGGAAGAGGTTTCTATCATGACCTCACTGGCCAGCTTTTTTGCATAGTGGACTATGATTGGGCAGACCTGCAGTAAATGTCTTTAAGCTCTGCATTAGTACCTCACTGCTCACTTTATCATACTATTTAGTGTACGTGTGGCAATATGAGCTTTTGAGCCAGACTTTCAGGTGACAGCACATAGCTGGCTGTCTTTTTTGTATCCCAAAGGCAAGTATGATAAGAACAATCCTGCAAAAGGACTTTTCCGGGGTGGATATCTTCTCTGGGTATGTCATCATTCTATGTTGTCCATATTACTGATTAGATACCATCTAATATCAGGCATTCTGATGCATATGCACCTCTTCAAGTTCGGTAATAGCTGAAAATAATCATTTAAATATCCTTCAAAGTTCAAACAAGGCCAACAAAACTTCTCATCGCATGCATGGAAATGTTGCCAGCCTTCTTAAGATGAAGACTATATAGCCCTGTGCAATTACATACATTGCCACTCAGGTACATCAAATAAGCTAATAGATTCCACTAGTGAGATTTAATATTTGCACTTTTGTAGCTATGCCATGCTCTCTCCAGCAGTTCCTTCTGGTGCCTCATACATGAAGAGTTCAACTATGAGGCCTTTTATTACAACATCATTGACTACTTTGAGAATCCAGCATCTGCTCATAAATGGTGGAGATCAGTGATCTCCTTTTGTGGTGGAACTGGTAAGTGATCATCAGTCCCTCCATGGTGTTCTAGACTTCATTAACCATATCTTACAGAAAAATCTTCAGCCACGAGAACATAGCTCACTATCAGCCCCAGCAAGTCGAAGGACTCTTAGTTGTATAGTTTAAAATACTGGCACTGATCCAGAGCACATAGACCTAAACAATACTCATAGCGTATCATGTTCAATATTATGTAGTAGTGGTAGTTGTATGATATGGTAATCAAAGAATCAGCAATGAGCACTGTCGCTTTGTTCCATTATTCCTGTGCATACCATCCTACTAGTGCTCGAGATAAATTGCTGATGCTGCATGTTGCACAGCATTGTGCCCTATATCTAAGATGATCTCAATGAGTCACATTAATCCACTAAGAAATAAGTATACTAATCACTCATACATACTAGACTAATCCACCTCAACCTGGACAAAAATGATGTTGCCCCCTTATCTTTCACCTCAAAAATTTGACATTAGGATAATAAAATCAGAGATTAATAGAAAGCATAGCATATAACAAACAGGACATTGGTATGCTATCAGACAAAGATTCCTCTCATGCCCAGCAAATCATGCCATGAGTGAGATGTAGGAGGCACAACAACTTGGTATCTTTGTTACATACTGGTCAAGATCTTGATGTTGTAGCGCTACAAATAGATATGAGAAGATATGAGAAGATTGAATGGAGTGTCACTCATGGGAGGCAATATGTGACTGGTGACACTGATCAAATTGAAATTTTCTATTCAGTGCTTATCTTCAAATACAATGGTGTATTGAGAGATATACAGAAAATGACATAACCATCTCTTCACGATTATGTAAGGAAGGGGGCTTTGGATCATGCAGCACATATGGCTATTCATGATAAAGGGAAGGTACCTTTATAAACATATCCTAAGCCTTACATACCCTGTTAGCAGATGATTCTCTTACTGGCAATTAATAATTAATTCTATATTTTAAAAACACCTTAAATATCCTGCTAGCAAATCCTGAGTTTGAGTGATAGAAGGGAGTTGTTGATGTGGTATCACGAGCACCCACACCACCTGGTCTATGCAAGATACCACCAGGTCAGCTATATTGAAATATAGCATCAATGTTGGTGACTGCCATCATGATCCACTGAAGTTCTTCAGCACCCTTGATCTTGAGGCATTTAAGGAAGCAGGAGAGTGTGGGAGTGAAATTGTCAAGGTCGATGCATGACTGGTGAAGAGCATTCCATGGAGAAGGACGAATAATTCTGAAGCTGTTGCATTGGCTTCCAACATCCCTTGCAAATTGTATGAGTGAAACCTAAGCAACTACATGGTTAGCTTGTGGACAATCAAGCTGAGGGTTGATCATATCATGGCAAAGTGGTTTGCCCCCACTTGAACCACAGTTCGTGCTCAAAATCCACCAAGGACAACGAGGCGGCGAGATGGATGATACAAAGGTGGGTGGTCATCACCGTCATCATAGTGGACAGAAGCATGGATGTGGAGGATCTCTGGCCAAAAAGGGTGATGAATGGTATTGGATAGGTGGCAGATAGTGATGTGCAGGGCCCAGGTCGGGTCAGGCTTGGAAGAGCTCAGGGCCAGCTAAATCATGGGCCTCAGCCATTGTTGACAGCCCAGATCAGGCTCGGGCTTGAGCCATGGCTTAACTACAAGCATGATGTATTGTAATTCCAATTAATCTAGTGTTGTCATTACAATTTCTTCAGCATCATCAACCTCATCCAATCCCAGTCCCAGCAAGTCCGTGCCCTGAATTATATTATCCCATCCATTATCTTCACCTGTCATGCCATCAGGAGCAGCCCCACTAGCACCACTACCCATCTCAGACAAAACGGAAGGGTTTTCATGAAAAAGTAAGTCCTGATGAATCAAGCACTTGATGTAACAGCCGCTATTACCCACCATACCATTTTCACACTTTTCCTACACTTTCCTTGCAATAACCGTATTAACCCCTATAACCCGGACACTACAAGATCGTCCTCAATAAACCCTTGCAATACCTTATCTTATCAAGTCACATGACTTCCAGTCACATGACTTCCAGTCACATGACCTTATCTCTCTTATCTCAGCTATGCTACACATGGTATCCTCATGCTCACCTCATGCTCTTCCCTTTGACTCACTTTCCCTTATCATCCAATCACATTGCAGCATCTTATCTAGGCAGTGCTTATCTGCTAACTCATGGCTAAGTCCTGGCTAACTCATGTTACCCAGTCTACGACATATTAACTCTTTATAGAATACATGGCTATGTACATAGCTATGTACAGCTCGGTCTGTGCCCCTATGTTAACTATATAAATACTGTAGATCAGTAGAACTTACTCTCTAGTCTAGTTCTTTCTGTTCTTTCCCATTCCCTCTTGCACAATAGAACATCATTGACACTCTATAGAACTTGCTAGTCAAGTCTACGCGCTTTCCGCACAACAGCTAGACCCCTATTGACCATAGACGGGTTTGGTCATTACACTTGAGGCATTGTAGTGCTTCAATGATATCAGGTTTGAGGCAATTATAGTGCTTGCCAATTGTGATCCTGGTGGATGAAAATGCCTGCTCACTTGAAACTAAAGTAGCCATGATGGAAAGGTAATCCTGAGCGAGCGAAGCCCAGACAGGATATCTGTCTGCATTTCCACCCCACCATTGGATGATAGATGTATTGAGTAGGAGATGGTCCTTTGATTGAAGATAACCATGGAAGTCTTTGGGCCATGGTTGCTGCATGTCACTGGCCACTGTGGATATGGCTGCATAAGGATGATCATCTTTATTGTCGTCGTCAGAAAGTGCACACAAAAGCTTTCCAATCTTCCCATATGCCAATGAGCTCTTCGCAGCTGATTTGGGTTGCTCAACCACCTGGGTATTACCTTTCAACTCTTGATATTGTTCCTTGTACTAGGATACATTATTCATAGGATACACATCATCTGAATTGGAGTTGAATGCATACCAGGTCTTCTGCATGCTTGATAGCCTTGTCATATAAATCATTTCCCCAGTAGCACTGTATATGGGAATGGAGTCCAATACTGCAAACCGCTCTTTAGTATCTGAGTTTGATTGAAATGAAAGGTCATGGTCACGTACACATCACCATAATATACACATCAGAGTCCACACTTCTCTGATAATACTCAGTAATTTTGTCAATGCCAGCTTGGAGTCCCATCCAGAAATCCACATAGTTGGGCTTGGTGGTGCATGAGTGCCAAGCCTTATGTAAGGCCTTGAGTGCTGGGAGTGCCAGATGAGTTGCAGGGCCACAGTCAGACGAGAATGCCTGCTGAGCTTCTTTGGATTTACACAAGAGTGCAAGGAGAGTGTGGACACATGCCCACTCATTGTCGGGCAATTGTAGATCCATTAACTTTTGTCATCGGTCACGGTCCTGCTCTGCTGCTGCCATTTCATGGATAAAAGAATTGACATTGAATTTGAGAGTTTCTGTGCAATTGAGCATGAAAAAAAAGTTGATGACCAATGAATGGGCATGTCAAGCAATAATTGAAGTGGCTGCTTGCGAGGTGGGTGGTCAGGCTTCTCCTATATCTGAACCACCCAAAATAATTCTTTTTATTTTGCAGATGACTGTTCTTTCACAGTGATTGTCTGAACAACCCCAACTTCATCCTGCTGCATGCTTCGTCTTGCAATCAGATCATCATCAGGACTCTTTGGATCATAAGCCTTTGATTTGCTATGTGCCCTGAGCAATGCTTGCATAGCTAAATTGACAACATGAGGATGGCAGATGGCAGATGGCATTAGCACAAGATTGAACAGAAGAAAAAATAGCTTACCATACACAACGACATTTGCCATTGAATGGTTTGCCAGTGGCACATTCAATTTGTTTTGCAAACTCAGTCATCATCATTTCCATGT
Organism: Boletus rex-veris; assembly: GCA_038088795.1. NCBI lineage: Eukaryota > Fungi > Basidiomycota > Agaricomycetes > Boletales > Boletaceae > Boletus > Boletus rex-veris. Next base: position 13,511 of record JBBPJQ010000772.1, read on the forward strand.
TGGCTGCATTATTACATGTTATATGACCAATCTGCACTGCAATTAGCTTCAAACTTCAGACCCCATTAGAACTAACCTTGCTACATACATATGCCTAGTTGTGCGACAACTTTATAGAGGGCCTGGCCAAGACGAACACCATTGTGAGCACTGTTCAGCCATGTGAATCCAAGCAGAGTGGTATGGATATTCCAGACATCTGGCAGTCTCTTCTCGATCCAAGAACCTGTTACTGCGAAATATACATCAACATTTGATGCCTGCCAACCATCACAGGTCAAATTGACCTGTCCATTGACAGTGTTGCTCTAAGGAATAAAATCAGCAAATTGTGTTTGTGAATCAATAGTACTCATGAGTAGTTGAGTTCATAGACTGTGCATTTGATGTTTGAACATGTTAATGATTCCCATGCATGTCACCAATTTTTACCCCACCAGCTATAGCATGTGAGGCAATGGTGATCATGTTCTTGAATGATGGATGTTTGAGTGCAAATATTGACTGTGAAAATAGTTAGATAATATTGAATATCAATTGTTGATGAACCATACCTGGTCAGTATTGACAAGCCACTGAATTGCTGCTTCACAAAATAGCACATCACTATATGGCTGCACAACCTTCTTAACAGACACAGGTTTGAGATGTGAATCAAGCCACATCTGCTTTTACATGCTTGACACTTTCTCCTTTCGCTTCTTACAGTCATTCAGAAGCATCAAGGGAAACCCATTGGCCTTCGCCCATTCCAAATATTCAGCCTACATGTAGGGCACATAAGTCAGGCCATAGTCAAAGCACCATACATTGTAATTACTTAGTGATGCCACTCCAGATGACAGTGTAAAGTCGATGTCTCTGCAACAAGAGGTACTACATGTGAACCTCATCTATAAGTCTGTCAGTGTCAATCTAGCAGTGAAACAAAGCTACATACGAGCATTTCTTGCAGTTGTGGAACTTCTTGTTGGTTTTGATAGTATAAATGGGCATGAAAAACTCGTTGACATCACGAGTATGGATCTCGCAAGCAGGGGCCTCACTGATGTCAAGGACATTGATATCCTTAAGTACCCCATCTGGGCCAGTCTCATCTTGAGGTATTGTAGATAATGGTGCTATTCCGAGTGAAATATTTAGTAGTGGACATCAAGAATCAAGTGATACTTACCATTGGAATTGTTGGTAGCATGAGACCTTGTCTGGTCACTTTGTTGGTTTGCAGCAACATTTGTGTGTGCTCATTTAGAGCCTGCATGGTGGAATATAGGTTTAGTGCCATAAGTGAAGCTATAACAATAATACGTACCTTTTTCAAGCCTCAACAGCCCACTGGGATCTCCTGGAGTCTCATCATCCTTGTCACTTAAAAGACTAATGATCTTCCTGATGGTGTTGTCTGAGGTCCGTGTTTATTTGTCCATGTCTATCCATGTTCGTTCATGATTGGATCATTGACTGGATTCCATGTTCATGCCATGGATTCCTTCCTTCCTTTCATTTATCTTCTTCTATTTGTCCTAGAGAATAATATTTTAAAGACAGTATTGTGAGTGTCTGTGTCATCAGGTAGGTCCAGATGGTCTAGAGTCATTACTTGGTGTAGGGAGGACGGTCTCCAGTCTATCACCATCGTGCTGACAACCACATAGTATTTTCTTACACTGTCCACAGATCTGTCCACAAACTTAGAAGTTTTCATACATACAGACTCTGCTTGTCACATATTTTCATTAGGGTTTCGGATACAGTCTGGAGTATGCCCTGGACTATAAAACAGTCTTGTACTTGTTGGAAGTAGCAAGCATGTGTGCAGCCACGGCCCGCAATGGCGGGCAGTATTTTCATTTGATTGTTTCCTTGTTGTCTCCAACTGTCAAACCTCAGAGTTACTAATATGTCCTCCTTGTTTGTTTCGTCTCGTGCTCGTGTCACACCTGGACCCGAGTGCGATCTTGTCTGTTTCATACCTTGTATGCTACAGCATATTTAGTTCATGCCTGTACAATAGTGCACCTCAGTCTGTTGTTCACCCACGACGACTAAGATGAGTTGTTTTCATGAACTTTGTATTTAGTCTACCGAGCTGACATTGTACATAGTATCGTTGTCCCTCAATAGGTAATTCTATTAGTCTGTTGTTCACCCACAACGACTGAGTATTGTTGTCCCTCGATAGCAGTCACATGTCATTACTTTAGTTCCTTTAGGTTATTGAGCCTTGCGTATTCCTTTGTGCTACCCTCCTGTTGCCAACATGTCCACCATCATCCCTGTCACAACTGATATGCTCCCCAACAATGTCCCTAAACTCGATGTAAAGGGCACAAATTGGGCAATTTTCACTTTTCATTTCCAGGTTGCTGTTGAGGCGAAGGAGCTGTGGGCCCATTTCGATGGTACCAGCACTCAACCTTCCTTCCCTGACCCTCTGACCGCTGAACAAACTGCCGCTGTCAATCTGTGGTGAAAGAATGAAGCATTGGCAAAACATCTGCTTACCCAGCATATCCCTGACTCCACTGCCCTTTGTGTCCAGAGTCACACTACTGTGTGCGACATATGGATGGAGATTATTACGGAGTACACTGAAAAAGGTGCATATGCTCAAACAGACTTGCACACCCAGTTTCTCGAATCCAAACTGCCCAAGGGGGCAGAAGTCTGTCACTTCTTAGATGGTCTGTGAACCAAATGCAAAGAGTTAGCTGCTGTTGGTGTTGCTATTGATGTGAAAGATTACCACTCAACAATCATTAAATTCCTCCCTTCCTCCCTTGCCAATTTCACCTCCAACCAGCTTGCCTCTACTCGACTCTTCAGCACCAGCAAAACCATCAAGCCCGACACTCTTATCTCGATCATTGCTGAGGAGGCTGAGCGTCAGAAGGTCAAAGAAGGTGATGAGGCGATGGCAGTTTCCCCTCCAGCCAAGCAACGAGGTCAAGGCCGTGGCAGAGGAAAGTGCACAGGTGCTGTTACAACCACTACTCCGAAGCATATATGGACTTATCAATTTTCTTTCATTCTAAACCCCTATCTATTCCTTTCACACATTCACATGTGCCTCTTTCATCTCTGCTCTATCACTTCTATTCACACATGCATATCTAATCTCCCACATCCACGCTTCCTATTCACATTAGATCCGCACCGCAGCCTCATGCTGCCACATACATGCACATCACGCATGCTGGGCTATGTACACAGGTATATCACATGACCCAGTGTCCAGCATATTTACTATATATAGCAGTAGCACAGCACGGTCCGTGCGCACTTGTACTTACTATATAAACCCCAATTCAGCACCAGAGAACACTAGTCTTGTTCTCTTGGAGTTTCCCCTACAGGCAACTCTACTTCTTTCCACTTGTCTTTTTCTCTGTGCAAGCG